>PVIY010060510.1:0-11592 GCA_004026745.1 Myrmecophaga tridactyla
AAAAAAAGGCATCAAGGAGGAGTTTCTATATTGGATGATTAAGGAGATAATGGCAGCCAATTCCTAAAAACAGCAAGGAGTTGGATAGAAACTGTCTAAATCAACCTTTTGGGGACTCCTGATACAGTGTAGGACATCTTAAGGCCAAGGTCAGTAAGGGATGAAAAGCCGACAAAAACTTGAACAGAAACTGTAATTCCAGCTGTGGGTCCTGGTGCCCATCCCCCATCTGTGTGGAAAATAGCAGCAGACAGCCTCATCCTTGTATGAAAGATGGCTGCAAGTTGGGGTGGTTATGGGAATCCTCTGCTCCAGATATAATGGGAAGTAGCGGCCCACACAGAGCCAGCTATTGGCTGGCTCAATGAAGTAACTACACAGGAACCTTGCAGTTTTCATCCCACCCTAGGATGCAAGCAGCATCTGAGGATGAATAAGAGAGACATCTGTGGTTCAGGCCAGAAATAGCAGGGCTTTTCAGAGTCTTCCATATCCTAACCCTGGCCCTGGGAGCTGGTCTACACCTCCTACACAGGTACCCAGCTCTGTTTGGGATGAGAAATATGGACAATGCAAATTTCAAAGCAATGCCCTAATATAAACTCAGGTAAAAATCAGTCCTAGACAAGAGAGAGAAAGAGACCTTCAGAGCAGAACCATCAAGATAATCAAATGACCAAATATCAGCAAAAAAATCACATGGCATACTTGAACTCGTGAAGAAATAGCCGAGTCAAAGGAACAGACAAAAAGTCTGAGAGATAACTAATCAAAGATAATCAAACAAATCTCTTGGATGAATTCCAAGAAATGAAGGAAAATGTGAGCAAAGAGGTAAAGGATATTAAGAAGACACTAGGCGAGAACAAAGAAAACATCAGACACTATAGAAATAAAAGCTACTATATGGAAGATTGCAGGAAGGAAGTGGAGCAAGATGGCAGTGTATGAAGGTGAGGAATTTAACTTGTTCTCTACATCAGCTAGTAAATATTAAGTAGCTGTCTAGAGCAACTGTTTGGGGGACATCCACAACCAGACACATATTATACAATAGAATGGAATGAATGGAAATGTCCATATCACAGCAAGGAACTGCAAGTAAAGCTCTCAAAGTACAACAGCTGGCGCCCCCCACTGGCACTGCAGGTAGCTGGAGACACTCTACCAAGGGAAAAAGAATCAAATTCCTACTAGGAGCAAGAGGCTGTAGTTTAAATGAGCTCTAATTCTGGTTTCAATGAACAAATTTGGACTGCTGTATACAAGCTCCAAGTACAGATAATCCCAGAAAAAGCTGGAGAGAAAAACTGAGGAGATAGAGCTGATTAAGGGGGAAAAGGAAGGCTTTTGGTGTTGCCCAAACTCAGAGCACTGAAAAAGGACTGTGCCTCAAGCCAGGTACCAAATCCAGTTCTTGACTGGTGAACACTGGGGACTGGGGACTGGCTTTGAAAATTATTTTATTTTTTCTCTATCTCTATATTTTTTCTTTCTTCTCCATTTTTTTTCTTTTTAAAAAGTATTCTAAGTATCCCATTGGAGAAAGCTTCAGGTATTTTCAATTGCCAACTCTCACCCAGGCAAGGGCAGAGTTTATATACTGAGAAAATAAGTTACAATGCAAGTGAAGTAGATGATTCCTTAAAGGATATATCTTCCCCAAGATGAAGGGTGGGACCTAGCTCAAGTGGCTGCCATCTTTCAGAGAAATCAGACCCCAAGGACTGAGAATCAGAAATGGCTTAAGCTTGCTCCTGCCTCAGGCTCTAACTCAACCATGCCCCTGGCAAGCTGAAAATAAAACGCTCTGGATTACTTTATGTGGGTGGAGATACATAGATTAAGTGTCACTTGCTGATCAGAATAGGAAAAGCACAAGGTCTACAGGTTCAAAATGAAAGTCACAGAACACACCTAGTCTCATTCTAAGGGGAACTTGATACTAATTACTTTCACCACTTGGGACTTTGGACTACCTTGTTTGGGAAAATCTGGTTGGGATCAATCATATCTTTGGAGACCCTCCTCAAAAAGTTTCCACATAGGCAGGAAAAGAACAAAAAAACAAGAGCTGGAAAATTCTGAGCAGTTAAACAGAGGTCTTGAAAAAGCTGAACTGAGTGCCAAAGAAGGAAATTTATGGGAATGAAAGGCACAGTAGAAGAGATGAAAAACACAATGATGACTTACAAGAGCAGATTTGATGAGGAGGAAGAAAGGATTAGTGAACTAGAGGACAGGACATCTGAAATCCTACACAGAAAAGAACAAATAGGGAAAAGAATGGAAAATATGAGCAGGGCCTCAGGGAATTGAATGACAACATGAAACACATGAAGCACACGAATGTACATTTTATGGGTGTCCCAGAAGGAGAAAAGGAGGGAAACGTGTCAGTAAGAATAATGGAAGAAATAATCACTGAAAATTGCCCATCTCTTATAAAAGACATAAAATTAAAGATCCAAGAAAACAGTGTACCCCAAACAGATCCAAATAGATCTATTCAAAGACTCCTCTAATCTGATTGTAAAATGTCAAAGACAAAATGAATCAAATACAGGGAAGTCTGAGAAGACTATGTGGATTTCTCACCAGAAACCCTGTATTTAAGAGGGCAGTGGTATGATATATTTAAATACAGAAAGAGAAAAACTGCCAACCAAGAATTCTATGTGAGGCAAAAGTATCTTTCAACAACAAGGGATAGTTTAAAATATTTTCAGACAAATGACACTGAGAGAGTTAGCAATCAAGAGATATGCTCTGTAAGAAATACTAAAAAGAGCAGTACAGACAGACAGGAAATATATGAGAGAGAGGTCTGGATAAAAGTGTATAAATGAAGGCTATTAGTAATCATAAAAGCAGAGAGAAAATAAGATATGATATATCAGAATAAAGCCATGATACATGCAGTAATGTGGATGAACTTTGAGAACATTTTGCTGTTTGAAATTAACCAGAAACAAAAGGACAAAAGCTATATGGTCTCACTAATTTGAACTGAGATTATTGAGTAAAGAGAGTTAAAGTTGATCTAATAGATTATCAAAAGAGATGAAGAGGGTTGATATAGGGCATCTGATGCTGAAGGAGTACAGAATATTCAACAGGATTGATTGTAAAGATCCAGGAATGGATAGCACAATACTATCCTATGGTAGCTCTATATTATAAGTACACTGAACTAAGCTGAGTGCGAGTATGGTTGAAAGAGGAAGTTATTGTCGTATATAGCATCAGTAGGAAAGATAGAAAATAAATCCTGGCAATTGTATACAGCAGGGAAACCTAGCATGGACAATGATCGTGTTTTGGTTTACTGATGCTGCTGGAATGCCATAAGCCAGAAATGGGTTGTCTTTTATAAAGGGAATTTATTAAGTTATAAGTTTACAGTTCTAAAGCAATAAAAAATGTCCAGAACAAGGCATCCAGAGAAAGAGACCTTGATTAAATGAGGGCTGATGGTATCCAGAGCAACCCTATCAGCTTTGAAGTAACATTGCTGGTGTCTGCCGGTTCTTGTTCCTGGTTCCTTTGTTTCCAGCTTCTGGTTACAGTGTCTTCCTCTCTAAGTCTCTGAGCTTCCACATTTAGCTATTCTGGGGCAAAATTCTGTGTTTTATCTCTTAGCATCTTCTGGAGCCAGGGATTTCTTCTCTTCAGGTTCTGGTTATCTCTGTGAGTCCTTCCTTAGCACTTAATCTATTTCTACCTCAATCTCCAAACATCTACATCTATGTTGCTTCTGAATCAACTCCAAAGTGTTTCCCCTAAAGCACTCCAGTAAAATAATTAAGACTCACCTTGAACAGGTAGAGTAACATTTCCATCTAATCAAAATGTCACACCTACAATTGCAAGAGTCACATCTCCATGGAAATAACATAATCAAAAGGTCACATCCACAGCTGTCCTGAAAAATTGGATTAGGGAAAGAACATGGCTTTGGGGGGTTACATTACAGTTATAAGCTAGCACAAATGGTGTTTAAATGTACTAATAAAAGAATGTCTTTACATGAAGGAGAACAAATGTCAACAGTGCAAGCTGTTGCAAATGGAATGGTATATGGAAAAATATAATTAAATCAAACTACAGTTTATAGCTAATGGTAACATTGCAATATGCTTCCATTAAATGTAACAAAGGCAATATACCAAATTAAATGTCAATAAGAGGGGGGATATAAGGGAGGGTATGAGATTATAAACGTTGCTGTTTCTTCTCAGTTTCACTTTATTTATTTATTTATTTATTTTTCTTCATTTATTTCCTCTTATTATTTCTTTGTGGAAGAACTGGAAATATCCTTCTGTAGATTTCAGGGATGACTGCAAAACTATGATTATGCTAACAGCCATTGATTGTTCACTTAGAATAGTTACTATGGTGTCAATTAAAACTGGTTTGTTTAAAGGAAAACAAAAAAAGTGTGGAGGAGATGTAGAAAGATGTACCAAATCACTATTGGTAGGGAAATAGAGTGGTGCAACCCCTCTGGAGGACAGTTTGTTGGTTCTACTGAAGGCTAAATATAGGATTGCCATAGGATCCTGCAACCCCAGTATTAGGTATATACTTGGAAGAACTGAAAGCAGTGATATGAGTGGACATTTGCACACTGGTGTTTATGGTGGCAGTATTCACGATTTTCAATGGATGGACTTTGCCTGGGATTACATCAACTGATGAACAGAAGGACAAACTGTTGTATATACAGACAATGGGATAATTATGGACTGCAAGAATGAATGAAGTTGTGAGACATACAACTAGGTGTATGAAACTTGAGGATAGAATGTTGAGTGAAATAACCAGAAATGAAAAGACAGATATTACAATGCCTTTCTAATATGGACTACCTATTGTATGTGAACACTGAGAAGTGGATTTCAGAGCATGGGTTATCACTAGAAAGCTTATTGTAAGGATTCCCAATTTATAACCTCTTACAGCAGTTACATCTATTCCTTAGATGTTACTATTGTTTTTAAGTTCTGAGATGCTGAAACTTTTTTGTATAACCTGTTTGTTACCTGGAACTTTGGATATCTGTGTGACACTTGAGATTTAAAGCTAAATTCTGCAACTCTGAAAGTCAGTATTACTCTATCCAGCAACTGTTTACATTGCTGAAAAACAAATCAGATATCAATTATAGATATGAACGAAGGAGATCAGTGAGGACTAGGGTAAATCAGACTAAGTGGTAAAGAATGATATTGAGGTTATTTTATTTGAAAGTTCTCAGTGACTGAAACTTTATTTTGTTTCATTTCTCTTCCACTTTCTGAGCAAGAAGTGTTCCTGGATCATGTGCTAGATCTTGCTGAAATTCGTCATCTGAAATTTCACAATCTTACATCTTAGCATAAGTGGGTTTTTTTCTTATTCTTCATTTGGTAGTCTGAACATTTACTGGGTCCTTTCAATCTGGGGAAATCTTTAAGTTTTTATTCTGAAATATAACATATATTAAAAAGCAATAAATTTCTTTGTATATTGTAACAAGTATTACAAATTTCAAAGTTTGGTATGGGTTACAGTTCCATGGTTTCAGATTTGTCCTTCTAGCTGCCCCAAGACACTGGAGATCAAATAAATATCAATACAATGATTTGGCATTCATATTCATTTGCTAAATCCTGTATTCTCTGTTATAGCTCCTCCTTCTCCTTTGATCCTTCTCTCAATTTTGAGGGGTATTTGGCCTCTGCTTTTTCTAACTTTTTCATGTCGGAAATAGATGTCAACAATTTGGGATCAGGGGATGGAATTTATAGATGTTCTTGGAGAAGCTGGCCCCTCTGGGTTTCAGGAACTATCTGGCCTAGCAACCATCCAGGCTTGAGGTTTCTGGAATATAATTTTGGCATGTGAAACTTGTACAGGATCTCAGATTGAGCCCTAGGTGTTCTTCAGGGTTAACAGGAATGGTATCAGCTGGTGTTTTGGTTTGCTATCTGTCAGAATGTGACTTACCAGAAACTGAACATATTTTAAAAGGGGAAATTCATTAAGTTCTAAGTGTACAGTTCTAAGGCCAGGAAATTGTTCTGAATGAAGCAATTCTATAAATATTCCCAAGTTAAGGCACCAGTAAGAGATTACCTTCACTCAAGAAAGGCTGATGAAGTTCATGGTTTCTCTCAACTGGAAAGGCAAATGGTGAATATGACAAAATCTGCTAGCTTTCTCTCCAGGCTTCCTGTATCATGAAGCTCCCCCAGGGGCATTTTCCCTCTTCATCTCCAAGGGCCTCTGGTTCCATGCACTCTTGTGGTTCTCATGGCTATGCTGCTCTTTCCAAAAGATGTTTCCTCTTTTAAAGGATTCCAGGAAACTAACCAAGATCCACCTGGAATGGGTGGAGTCACATCTCCCTCTATTCAAAGCTTAATACCCACAATTGGGTGAATCACATCTCCATAGAGAGAATCTAATCAAGTTTCCAATCTACAGTACTGAATAGGGATTAAAAGAAATGGCTGCCTCCACAAGATTGATCAGGATTAAAACTTGTCCTTTGTAGGGCATATAATCCTTTCAAACCAGCACTGTTGGGGGTTGGCAAACCATAATAATTAGTAATATTTATCCGAAGCTTGTATAAGAGTTGCCTTGAGAATAGCCTGGCAATTCTATTTGAAACCCTTAGCCACTGATACTTTATTTTGTTACATTTCTTTTCCCCTTTTTGGTCTGGAATACTTTGTTTATCCACTTTTCTGATGGTGAGCATTTGGATTGTTTCTATCTTTTGACAACTATTAATAATGTTACTATGCATATTGGTGTGTGCTCCAGTTTGAATCTGTGGTGTACTACAGAAAAGCCTTGTTCTTTAATCCTGATTCAATATTGTGGGTGAGATCATTTTATTCTTTACTTGGAAATGTGACCCATCCAATTGTGGGTGGCACCTTTTGGTTAGATTGTTTACATGGAGATCTGTTTTCACCCACTCAAGGTGAGCTCACTTACTGGAGCCCTTTAAGAGGGAAACATTTTTGAAAAAGCTTCAGAGCAGCCAGATCCAGCATGAGACACAGACATTTGGAGATAAGCTGTTTGAAACCAGAAGCCCAAAGAATGGTAGACCTGTGTTTACAGAGGTATTCCAGATCCATCTGCTTTTATTGAGTCAATGTATCTTACTTTGGATGTCTTGGTTGGGACGTTTTTAAGGCCATAGAGCAGTAAATTTGCAATTAAATAAATTTCATTTTAAAAGCCATTTCATTTCTGGCATATTTAATTCTGAAAGCTTTAGCAAACCAAAATAGTGCACAAATGTGTCACTGTTTTCAGCTCTTCTGGGTGTATGCCAAGTAGTGGTATTGCTGGGTAATAGGGCAACTTGATATTTATTTTTCTAAGGAACCACAAAACTGTCCTCCACAGTGGCTGTGCCATTATAAATTCCCACCAGCAGTGTAAACTTGTTCTGATTTCTCCACATCCTCTCCAACATTTGTAGTTTCCTCTTTGTTTAATAGCAGTTATTCTTATAGATGTGAGGCAATACCTCATTGCAGTCTTGATTTATATTTTTCTTATAGGGCTAATGAAGATGAGCATTTCTTCATTATGTGCTTTTTAGTCATTTGTATAAGCTCTTCAGAAAAATGTCTATTCATATCTTACCCATTTTATTATTGGGTTGTTTGTTCTTTTGTTGTTGAATCATGATTTCTTTGTGTATTCATGATATCAAACATTTATCTATTATGTGGTTTCCAAATATTTTCACCCATTCACTTGGCTGCTCCTTCACCTTTATTGCAAAGTACTTTGAAGCAGATAAGCTTTTGATTTTGAGGAGTTCTCATTAATGTATTTGTTTTAATTGCTTGTGCTTTGGTTGTAAAGTTTAAGAAGCTACCTCCTATTACTAGGTTTTGAAGATGTTTTCCAATTTTTTTCTAGGATTTTTGTGGTAATTGCTTTTATATTTAGGTCTTTGATCCTCTTTGATTTAATTTTTTGAATAGGGTGCAAGGTAAGGATTCACTTTTATTCTTTGTGCTATTGATATCCAGGCTCATTTATTTAAAGGACTATACTGTCACTATTCAGTGGATGTGGGGTTCGTGTGTTGAAGATCAATTTTACTATAGATTTGGTGGTCTGTCTTTGAACTCTTCATTCAATTCCATTGGTCAATACATCTTTCATTGTGCCTGTACCATACTGTTTTGACCACTGTGGCTTCTATAATTAGTTATAAAATCAAGAAAGCATTAGGCCTCCCACTTTGTTCTTCTTTTTTTAGGATATTGTTAGATATTAGATATTTGAGGGCTCTTTCTCTTCCAAATAAAGTTGATAGTTAGATTTTCTAAGGCTTCATAGTAGGATGTTGGAAATTTGATGGGTATTATTTTGAATCTGTAGATCAATTTGGGATGAACTGACATCTTAACCACATTTACCCTTCCCATCCATGAGCACAGCATGCTTTTCCACCCATTTAGATCTTCTTTGATTTATTTCAGCAATGTTTTGTAGCTTTCTGTGTGCAGGTCCTTTAGAACCCTGGCAGTTTATTCCTAGATACATGATTCTTTTAGCTGCTATTTTGAATGAATTTTTTCCCTAACTGTTTCTTCATTTATGTTATTATTTGTGTCTAGAAACATTACTGATTTTTCACTTTAACCTTGTATTCTACCACTTCGCTGAATTTGTTAATTAGTCCAAGAAGCTTTACTTTAGACTTCTCAGGATTTTGAAATATAGTGGTTTAGTTTGTCAGATATTCTGGAATACAATATACCAGAAATGGAAAGCTTTTAAAATGGAAATTTATTAAGTTACAAATTTATATTTCTAAGGCTACAGAAGTGTCCAAACTAAGGCATCCAGAGAAACATACCTTAACTTGAAAGAAAGTGCTGATGATGTTTGGGGTCTCTCTCTCAGTTGGGAAGGCACATTGCAATGTCTGAGAGTTTTCTCTCCTTCTTTCTCGACGCTTCCCTGGGGGTGTTTTCCATCTGAATCTCCAAAGATGTCCAGCTGTTTTGGATCTTTTGGCTATGAAGATTTTTCCTAAATTGTTTCCTTTTAAAGGGCTCCAGTAAGCAACCCACCCTTTGAATAGGTAGAGTTGCTTCTCCATGGAAACCATCTATTCTGGTTTGAAAGGATTATGCACCCCAGAAAAGCCAAGCCTTAATCCAATCTTGTGGGAACAACCCTTTCTTCTAATCCCTATTCAGTACTATAGGTTGGAAATTTGATTAGATTGTCTACATGGAGATGTGACTCACTCACTTGTGGGTATTAACTTTGATTAGATGGAGCTGTGACTCCATCCATCCCAGGTGGCTTTTGATTACCTTACTGGAATACTTTAAAAGAGGAGATATTTTTGAAAAAAAGATGAAGAATGATGGCAGACCACTAAACATCCAGAACCACACAGCCCTCCAGGCAGAGACATTTGGAGATCAAGAATGAAAACACTCCCAGAAGAGCTTCATGAAACAAGAAAGCTGGAGAGAAAGCTAGCTGGTGTCACCATGTTTGCAATGTACATTTCCAGTAGACAGAGATACGCTGAACTTCATCAGCCTTTCTTGAGTGAAGATAAGTTCTTGGTGTCTTAATTTGGACATTTCTAGAGATTTGCTTTAATTTGGACAATTTCATGACCTTAGAATTACAAAGTTGTAATTTAATAAATTCCCCCTTTTAAGAGCCATTCCAATTCTGGTATATCACATTGTGGCAGTTAGCAAACTAGAACACCATCTAATCAAAGAATCTGCCCACATTTGGGCGGGTCACATCTCCATGCAAACAATAAAAATGATCCCACCTTGCAATATTGATTGAGGATTAAATGACATGGCTTTTCTGGGGTGCATGATGTATTAGTTAGGGTTTTCCAGAGAAACAGAATGAACAAGAAACACTTGCAAATATAAAATCTCACATAACCATGGGAATGCAGTGTTCAAAATCCACAAGGCAGACTGTGAAGCTGATGATTCCCATAGAGGGTTTGGAGAAACTCCACTCCAGAGGCTCACCAGCCAAAGCAGGAAGAGAGTCTGTCTCTTCTGCATCCTCTTTAAAAGGCTTCCAGTGATTAAATCAAGCATCATTCATTGCAGAAGGAATGCCCCTTGGGTGATTACAAAGGGAATCAGCTGTGGATGCAGCTGATGAGATTATGATTCAATTTTATGACATGTCCTCATCACAACAGACAGGTCAGCACTTGCCCAACTGACAAACAGATACCACCACTTCGCCAAATTGATACATGAACCTGACCATGACACATGACATCTTTAAACTGGCATAATTGTATTATGTCATATGCAGTAATGAAAGCTTTACCTCTTCTTTTCTGCTTTTGATACATTTATTTCATTTTCCTGGATGGTTGCTTTAGACAGAACTTGTAAGGAAAATTTGAATAATAGTGGTAACAGAAAGAATCATTGTCTCATTCCCAATCTTTAAAGGACAGGTTTTCAGTTTTTCACCATTGAGCATGATGCTGGCTATGGGTTTCTCTTATATGTGGTGATCACATAGTAAGTGCTGGTGTTAGCCCATATTACATGGCCATCAAGACATATTTCTTGAACTGTGAGGTTCATACTACATCCCACTGAGCCCAGTCTGGTCAGGCAGATTTGTTGAAGGATAAACAGCATCTATATGACAACAGCAAAACAGTGCTCCTGAATTTTAGAAGACCCACCTAAAACTGATGGTAACTCAGAAATTGGGTTATAATACACAGCTAAGTGAAAAAAAGGCTTATAGAATACCACACCACCAAGTTACTAGTGATAACTATCTCTGAGATTAGATGTCATTCAACTCAAAAAAAATTTTCAGAATTTTTCTTATCAGTTCCAGAGAGCTATATTGCTTGACAGCTGTGAATCTCCCCCCAGTGCTTTGAACTATGTTTGACAAGGCAGACATTCTAGTTAAATGAATGGCTGGGATGCTTTCTGACCAAAGAGATGACTGAATGTGTCCAAAAACAATAAAACACCATTTTTATGGGAACACATCATAAAATCAGTCTAAAGCAAAACAAGAAAGGTCAGTTTGTGAAAGGGTAAATATATAGATTTCCATTGTTAAATGTTGTGGGAAAAGCAGTTAAGGGGGCCAATCTAAGGAGACAGAGACACAGAACTCTGAGTTCAGAGTGCAGGTTATCTGTATTCCTTGCTCCTTTTATCAACACCCCTATGTTGTGGGGAACTGTTTGTCTCTGTGTTCCCACCGACCTCTGCTTCCTTTGGTCTTAACATTACCACTTTGAACAGTTTTAATAGATTGATGTCACTCTAACATGTGTCACTATGTTCTGCACTCTCTGTTATTTTATATTATCCTAATCTAACCTTTCAAGAACCTTGCAAAGTGGGTCACATCATCTCCTTCTAACATGAGGAAACTGAAACCATGAACGATTTGGTAACTTGCCAAGGCAGAGGTGAATCTTGGATCCAGGATCCCCTGCATGTCACGATCCCTCCTGCCCAGTTGCGGCTCATGCCTTAGAGTTCTCTGACTTTGTATCTATGCATAACTCATCTA
>PVIY010060511.1:0-11602 GCA_004026745.1 Myrmecophaga tridactyla
ATGATCATTCGTTAAGAATGTTTGAGTTTGTTTGTTGTTATATTTTTTAAAACAATAATAAAAAAAAACAACAAAAAAGATGGAGGCAGGGATTGAAATGCATCCACAAGCCAACGAACACCAAGAATTGCTGGCAACTACCAGAAGCTAAGGGGGAGGCATGGGACAGTTTCTCCCTCAGAGCCTTCAGAAGGAACCAGCCCTGACAACACCTTGGTTTTAGACTTCTGGCCTCCAGAACTATGAGAGAATAAATTTC
The DNA here is from genome assembly GCA_004026745.1 of Myrmecophaga tridactyla. NCBI lineage: Eukaryota > Metazoa > Chordata > Mammalia > Pilosa > Myrmecophagidae > Myrmecophaga > Myrmecophaga tridactyla. The sequence continues at coordinate 260 of PVIY010060511.1, forward strand.
TGTTGTTTTAAGCCAAAAAAAAAAAAAAAGAAGTAACCTAAATTAAAACAAAGGTAGTAGTGAAGGAAAAGATATTAAAAAAAAAAGAATTACCAACATGGCAGAAATAAGCCTTGCCTTAAAAGTAATTACCTTAAATGTAAATGGATTAAACTTTCCCATCAGAAGACCAACTGTGGCAGAATGGATAAAGATATATGACTCAACCATATGTTGTTTACAAGAGACTTACCTTAGATCAAAAGACACAAATAGGGTGGAAATGAAAGGCTGGAAAAATTATTTCATGCAAATAGTAATCTATAGAGAGCTGAAAATAAATTTTCAGTCAAAACTAAAATGTTACAAATGCAGAAGAGGACTTATATATTGATGAAAGGGTCAATTTAACAATAAGATATAACAATTATAAACATATATGGACTTAACAATAGGGCCTCAAAATATGAAGAAAACTGACAAAATTAAAGGTAGAAACAGATAGTTCTACTACGATATTCAGATACTTTAATATGTCACTTTCAATATGGAATAGACCATATAGACAGAAGACCAGCAAGACAGTAGAGGACTTGAACAATGTATTAACCAACAACACCTAACAGACATATATATAATAACAACAGCAGATTACACGTTCTTCTCAAGTAAACACGGATCATTTTCCAAGACAGATCAAATGTTAAGACACAAGACAAGTCTCAATACATTTTAAAAGATTGAAATCACATGAACGACCTTTTCCAACTACAACAGAATGAAACTAGATATCAACGCAGAAGGAAAACTAGAACATTTGCAAGTATATGGAAATTAAAAGGCACAATCTTAATCAATGGGTTAAAGAATGAATCACAAGGGAAATTAGAAAATGCTTATGACAAATGAAAACAAAAATACAACTACAAGAGCATGAGCCATGCTTAGAGGAAAAGTTATGGGTGTAAATGCTTATATTTTTAAAAAAAGATCCCAAGTCAATAACTTTACTTCACATCATGAGTAACTAGACAAAGAAGAGAGAAGTAAATTCAAAGTCAGCAAAATTAAGGAAATAATTAAGATTAAAGTGGAATGGAAAAACAACAATTGAGAGAATCAATGAACTGAAATATGGTTCTTTGAAAAGATCAGTAAAATTGACAATCCTTTAGTTAGACTGATAAGGAAAAAAGAAAACACAAATAAATAAAGTCAGAAATGAAAGTGGTAACATCACTCTTGTCTTACTGATAAAAAAGGAGTTTAAAAGAATACTATGAAAAAAATCTACACATTAGAAAATCTGGATGAAATGGAGAAATTCCTAGAAACAAGCAAACTACCAAAATTGACTCTAGAAAAAATAGAAAATCTGAACATAATCAGTTTCAAGTTAAGAGATTAAAAACTGGAAAGAAAGAAAAACCCAGGACCAGATAGCTTTGCTACTAAACTCTACCAACATTAAAGAAGAATTAACACCAATCTTTCTCAGTAGAAGACTGAAGACTATGAACACTTCCCAATTCATTCTATGATCCAGCATTACCCTGGCAACAAAGTCAGATAAAGACAGCACATGAAATAAAATTACAGACCAATTTCACTTACGCACATAGATTCAAAAATCCTTAACAAAATATTAGCAAACCAAATCCAAAAGCATATTAAAAGGATCACAGACCACAACCACATGAGACTTATCCTATGAAGGCAAGGGAGATTGAACATACAAAAATCAAGGTAATACACTACACATGATAATCTCAATAGACATGGAAAAGACATTTGACAAAATTCAACACACTTTCAGGATTAAAACACTCATACAACTAGGAATACAAGGGAATTTCCTCAACATGATATGGTTATTTATGAAAAACCCACAGATAACATTATATTCAGTGGGGAAAGATGGAAAGCTTTCCCCTTAAGATCAGAACAAGAAAAGGATGCTCACTTTCACCACTACTATTCAACATCATAATAGAAGATCTTTCTATGACCATTAGACGCAAATAAATAAATAATATCCAAATTGGAAAGGAAGTAATAAAGTTATCTCTATTTATAGATACGAATGATTCTCTTTCTCTCTCTCTCTCCCTCCCTCCTCCCCTCCCTCCCTCCCTTTCTATACACACCCTCCCTTTCTATACATATACCACTATGTATATATACATACACCCCAAGGAATTCACAAGAAAACTACAAGAGATAATAAACTCAGCAAAGTTGCAGGGTACAAGAACAAAATGAAAAAAAATATCAGCTCAGTTTCTATACAACAATGAACAATCCAAAGAGGATATTAAGAATACAATTCCAATTAAACTAGCATGAAAAAGAATAAAATATCTAAGAATAAATTTAACCAAGGAGGTGAAAGACATGTATATTGAAAACTATAACATAATGCTGAAAGAAATTAAAGATCTAAAAAAAATGGTAAGACACCCCAAGTTCATGGATTGGAAGGCTTAAAATTATTAAGATACTAATACTACTCAAAGCAATTTACAGATTAAATGCAATACCTATCAAAATTCCAGCAGCCTTTTTTACAGAAATGGAAACACCAATCTTCAAATTCATATGGAATTGCCCCAAACAGCCAAAACAATCTTGATAGAAAAGAAGAAATTTGGAAGACACACATTCCCCGATTTCTAAACTTACCACAAAGCTGCAGTAATGAAAACAGTGTGGTACTAGCATAAGTTAGATGTAGATTGAAGGACTAGAATTGAAAGCCCATAAATAGACCCACATATATGTGGCCAATAGGTTGTCAACAGGGTGTCAAGACCATCCGGGGGAGGGGCAGATTCTTCAACAGAGATTGGGAACTGCACAGTCACATACAAAAGAAAGAGGTTGGAGCATCTGTCACACCACATACAACAACTAACCCAAAATAGATCAGATAGTTAAATTTAAGAGCTAAAACTATAAAACTCTTAGAAGAAAATGGAGGAGTAAATCTTTATGAACTTATATCCAAAGAAATAACAAATCACATGGACCTTATCAAAATTAAGCATTTGTGCATCAAAGAAGCTAATAAGAAAGTGAAAAGACTATATACGGAATGGGAAAAATGGCTGCAAATCACATATTTCACAAAGGTTCAAGCCCAAAATACATAAATAATGCTTACAACTCAACAGCAAATGGCAAACAACCTAATAAGAAAATGAGCAAAGGACTTAGACATTTTTCCGGAGTATATACAAATGGTTAATAAGCACATGAAAAGATGCTCAACATAATTTGCCATTAGGGAAATGCAAATCTCAACCACAGAGAGATACCATTTTACACTCACTAGGATGGCTACTATTTAAAAATGGAAAATAGCAAATGTGGAAATGGAGCTCCAGAAGATTGTTGGGTGGGAATATAAAAAGGTGCAGCCACTGTGGAAAACAGTTAGGAGGTACCTCAGAAAGTTAAACATAGAATTACCATATGATCCAGCAGTCCCATGACTAGGTGTATACACAAAACAACTGAAAGTAGAAACTCAGACAGATATTTGTACAGCAATATTCATAGCAGCTTTTCTCAGAACACCCAAAAGACAGAAGCTACCCAAGTATCAGGAGATAAGTGAATAGACAAAAGGTGGTGATTACACCCAATGCAATATTACTACTTGGCCATAAGATGGAATGAAGTTCCATAACATACAGCAACATAAATGAACCTTGAAAACATTATGCTGAGTGAAATAAAAAAGGCATATGAGGATAAATACTGTATGATTTCATTTAAATGAAATACCTAGAAATAGCAAATTCCCAGATACAGAAAGTAGATTAGAGTTAACAGGAAATAAGGAAAGGGAGAGTTATTACTTGGGGGTATAGAGTATTTATAAATTTTGCAATTGTTTTAATAAAATTTTTAAAAGGAAATAATGAATGAAAATTTGTCAACTCTGATGAAAACCTGAAATCATAGATTCCAGAAGGTTAACAAACCCCCAGCACAAAAAGTATGGATAAAACTATTCCAAGGAAAAAAAAAAAACTATTCCAAGGACTATCATACTCAACTTCTCAAAGTCATTGATACAGGAAAATTTATTAAAAGAGAATAAAAGATTAAAAGGGCAAGTTAATATGATTTTTAATTATTTAAATTTTTAAAGGTAATTATTTAACCACAAACTATAATTTAATGAAACGTTTCCAACATACATAGAATTATATTCTGACAAAAATAGCACAAAGGATGGGAGAGGGAGAGAGAAATGAAAGGGCAGTCTTGCAAGATTTTTATATAAATAAAGTGTGATACTATCACTTGAAAGTAGACTCTGATCACTTAATTAATTAAGAAGTATATTTTTAACCCTAAAGTAAGCACTCAATTAACACCACAAAGAGTTATAATTAAGAAGTAAATAAGGAAAATAAAGCAGAATTATAAAAATACTCAATTTATTATAAAGAAGGCAGAAGAAGAGGAAAATAAATAAGAAGGTAGATTTAAACCTAACTATTCAATAATCACAACTGCTGTAAATGGGCTAAGTACTACTTTTAAGATGCAAAGGTAATCAAGCTGGATAAAAATAAGGTACAACCATGTTTAAGAATCACATTTTAACTATAAAGACAGAAATAAATTGAGCTAGGATTAGCTATACCATGACATACCACTGATCAAAACAAAGCTAATCAATTTCATACAAAATGGAATTAAAGAAGACTTCCAAGCAATGAATATTATCAAGGATAAAGAAAATAATTTTGTGACAATAAAGGAGTTGATTCAACAAGAGGACATAACAGTCCTAATCATTTAATAATAATAACAGAGCTTCAAAATCTATGAAGCAGGGTGCACGGGTATTTCAGTGGTAGAACACCCACCTTCCATGCAGGAGACCCGGGTTCAATTCCCGGACCATGCACCCAAAATATATATATTTATGAAGCAAGCTGATAGAATTGCAAGGAGAAATAGACAAATCCACAGGGATGGTAAGATATTTCAATACGCCCTCTCATGATTAACAGATGTAGGCCCAGATACATAAAGACATGGCACATCTGTACGAGACCATCAATGAGCTTGACGCCCCTGGCATCTCAGAAAACTCTATCAAGCAAAGCAGAGTGCACGTCCTTCTAAAGCACACACACAACTTTACAAAGTAGACCACATTCTAGGAAATAAAACGTCTCAATAAATATAAAAGAATTCAAGTCATACAAAGTATTCTCTCTGATTACAGTGGAAAAAATTAGAAATCAAAAACACGATATTTCTGGAAATTCACCATGTATTTGAAAACCAAATAACATGCTTCTAGATAACTTCTAGTTCAAAGAAGAAATCAAAGGGCAATTCGAAATTATTTTGAACAAATAAAAATGAAAACCCACAAGCAGAACTTACCAGGAAATTTATAGCACAGATGCTTTTATTAACTAGCTTTAAAAAAAGGTCTCAAATTAATGACCTTACCTTTCTCTTTAAGAAACTAGTAAAAGAAGAGCAAATTATACACAAAGTAAACAAAAGTAAAGCAATCAAATAAAAATCAGTGACAACCAATAAAATAGAAAACAAAAACAATAGAGAGAAAAATCAATAAAATCAAAAGCTAGTTCTTTAAAAAGACAAAATTGATAAATCTGTGGTTGGACCACTCGGAAGAAAAGAGCAAAGACACAATTTACCAACAGCAGGAATGAAAGACCCGCATCCTTGCTGACCGCGCGAACGTCAGCGGAAGAACACTGCCGGCCGCCATGCGCGCGGCTGGGCCTCGGGCCACCTGGGGGCCGCAGCCCCCGCAGCGCTTCACCTGCAAGGCGCCTGATCAATAGGCTCCAAATGAAGGACGAAGGCACGTCTGGAAAGAGCTTCCCACCGGGCCGCGAAGCGGACGCCGGCGCCCTCCCGCGCGGGGCACAGCTTCGGCTATCCCAGGACAGGGTAGGAGAAGCCCCGCATCTCCCTGGGCGGGGAGTCCACGGGGAGACGCCCGCAGAGGGGCAGGGAGGATGGGACGTGCCTCCCCCGACACAGCATCTGTGCAGCGGGCGCCGGGCTGCAGAGCTCCACGCCGCGGTCCGGCTCTAAGGGAGGAGATGCCGCCTGTATCTCCAAGCAGGTCGACTCGTTTTCCCCGCTGCCACGCTGACCCCCACTCAGCTGCCGGGCTCCAGTGCCAACGTCAGACCCCTTATCACATATCCTTCCACCTCTCTCAGCCCTCACCTTTGCTCCACCCCAGCAATGCCCAGCGCACCTTTCTCTACCCCTCAAGGGACACCCAGGCGTGCCAGCAAACAGGGTCAAGTCCTGGTGGCCAAGTCCTGAGGCCAGAGGGTGGACCGTGCATGTGCACAGTGTGCAAGTCCTCTCAGATGTGCAAGAGCCCACCTCACTCCCATGGGCTCCAGCAGGAGCTGCCCCACAGAACCTGGCTGCACGGCTTCACTCCCTGGCTTTTACAGGACCTGTCCAGCCTCTCTGGACATCACGCTTTTCCCTCATGCAGGGCTTCCTGTCCAGGAAGCGAGCCTTCTAGGTGGTCTCCACTCCTGCTGGTCCTTAAGGTCACAAGCGTCATCTCTCTTGCAGAGGCTTCCAGGGGGCAGCGCAGGATGGGGGATTGATGGGGAAGGGTCTCAAGGTATGGGAGGCCACACCCAGAGAGATGTCTCTGTCCTAGGGAAGGTCCCTGCCCACCTGGATGGCCATGGCAGGCTTCCCAGACACGGGGAGACACTCCTGGAGGGGCCGCAGTGCTGGTGTGACTGGGCAGACCTGAGGGGGGCTCATTACTGCTGACAAGGGCGTCTCTACTTGGATTTTCACAGGGCCCCGAGCACCAGGATGGAAGTGCAAAGTCAGGTGACTCTGACCAATATGGGGGTTAGGGCAGCTGTGGGCAGGATGGGAGGTGACTTCAGTGGTCAGGGTGGACTGTGGGCAGGGAGGGGGTGCTGCAGAAGGCACCGTCGCGGTGGGTGTGTTCAGGAGAGCTGTGGTAAGCGTGGGGTTTCTCAACCAGGATGAAGGCCGGATGGCCTCAGCCAGGATGTGCTTTGGTCGGGGCTGGAGAGCTGAAGACTGATGCCATGACCCTCAACAGTGAGCCAGGAGAGCCAGCTGTGCAGACGCGTGAGCTTGGTCTGAGTAGGACCAAGACAGGTGCTTTAGTTTCCTAGCTGCGAAGAAACACCACGCAATGGGGTGGCTTAAATAATTTATTGGCTCAATTTTGAGACTAGAAGTCCAAAATCAAGGCATCAAGGCAATGCTGTCGACCAGAAGACAATGGCTGCGGTGATCCCTAACCCTTGGCTTTTCATCATGTGGCGGAGAGCAATGGCAGCTCAGCTGGCTTCTCTTCTGGGTTTCAGCTTCTGGTTGCTCCCTCTGGCTTTTTCTCTCTCTGGCCTTCCCTAGAAGGTCGGTCTTCAACAATACGATTAAATCCCACCCTCATGTTTAAGAACAGGTTTTTCTGGACACAGTGCTCCAAGCACCACAGTAGGCTTGGAGGGTTGGGTGGAGCAGGTGTGTGGCCTGGGTCTAGGGAACCTACACCAATCTGGAGACCCCTGCCCTCTCCTGTCGGGATGCCAGAAGCTTCCACCAAGCGGGGTGGAGGGAGACACATGGCCATGAGCCTGACCAGGGGAAGGGGATGGTCTCCAGGCTCACCTCAGGGTTTGCCCAGACCCTGACATCTGACACCACCCCACCTGCTCTTTACCCCAAACCCCAATGTCATGTTGCGTGGCTGATGCGTGGCCTTTCCCAGTGGCGCTCGCCCAGGCTGCCCACTCCCCGCTGACCCTACGGCACACAAAACTTGGACACGGCCCACACCCAGCCTCCAGCTTCCAACAAGCTAATCGGTGAATTGACACAGACAGAAGAGGGAGGACAGGAACGGGCCCACCCTGCCCCACAGGAGCACGTGCAGGCAAGAGGCTCAGGGAAACGAGCTCTGCCGGGAGCAGAGCCTGAGGCGACGCACACGGGGGCACCTGGGCAAGGCAGAGAGGCCGGGCCGCGAGCAGTGCCAGGGCTGCAGGGCAGAGCTCCAGGACACGTCTGTGGGATGAACTACTGGAGTCGTGAAGGAGGTGAGTTTAATATTTATCTCTTTTTGTAATTTAGGAAAATGGGAACTTTGGTTTCCGCTCTGACGTGTAAAGTTGCCACTTCCATCTTCACTGCTAGATAAGAGCTCCACAACCTAAAATCAACTCATCTTCGATCCATCAGAGAATCCATGTTACAGAGCAAACAGCCACCCTGCCGCCCCAACCCTGCAGAGACAGGTGGGAACAGAGGTGACTGTCTCCAGGAGGGGAAGCCACCGCTGGAGGCAGCAGCTGGTGGGAAACATTTACATGGTTGACGAATCGCAGTGCCTGAGTGTGGACTACCGTGAGAGAGAACAAAACCCTGGGTCCTCGAGTAAGGAGACACCTACAGTTAGGTGAGTTTTACCTCCAAGACCCCACCCCAGGGGAGATACTAACCCATCTATATTGGTAGTCACTTTAAAAGTAAATGGCAGGTGGGCCACGGTGGCTCAGCAGGCAGCGTTCTTGCCTGCCATGTCAGAGACCTGGGTTGGATTCCTGGAGCCTGCCCATGAAAGACAGGTGCACGGGGGGTTCAGTGGTTGCGTGCTTGCCTGCCATGCGGGAGGCTCGTGTTCAATTCCTGGACCATGCACCCCCTCCCCCCAAAAAGTAAGCCTAAATACATCCATTACAAGACAGAGACTATCAGAGTAGATAAAAATACAGACCCAGCTGTATGTTGTCTACTTTTAAAAACCTGCTTTAAATAAAAAGACACAGATTGATGAAAAGTAAATGTATAGATAAAGATATACCATGCTAACAGTACCCAAAAGAAATAAGTTGATAAATTAGTTTCAGATAAAGTACACTTCGCAGAAAGGAAATTTATGTGGAATAATATAAGGGGCATAATGATAAAGGTGTCAATTCTCCAAGAAGGCACAGCTGTCCTTAAAATGTCTATGTGCCTAAACAACAGAATGTCAAAATATGTGAGGAAAACCTCCTCCTCTGAGCACCTGCACATCCCTTCCTCCTTGGTGTCTGTGTCCAAATATTCTTCTTATGTGGACTCCAGTCACTGGATTTAGAGTCCCCCCAGTCCACGATGGCCTCAGCTTAACCTGAGGACCCTATTTGCAAATAGGTCACGTTCAGAGGTCCTAGGTGGCCTGCGGGCACCATTCAACCCACACTGCACGAAAAGCGCTCCACAGCAGCGTCACTGGGGAACTGCAAAGAAAAGCACCAACGAGACCCCAACACACATCAGATGGCCAAAACCCAGCCCCGGCCACACCGGAGGTTGGCAAGGAGGAGGAGCAACGGGACTTTAGTTCTGTGGGGGGCACGAAAGCTGGGGCAGCCACACAAAGACACCCTCAGAGATTCTTGCAAACCTAGACATTGGCTTACCAGACATTCCAGCAATTGCAATCCTAAGTATTTACCCAAATGAGGTGGAAAACTTATGTCCATCTGAAAACTAGCACACAAGTTCTCGTCACAGGTTTTCATAACTGCCAAAAACTGAAGGCAATCACAATGTCTTTCCAAAAGTAGAATGAATAAACAATCTATGGTTCACCCACACAAAGGAAAATACTTCAGCAATAAAAGGAAATGAGGTTTCAAGCTGCAAAACACATGGACAAATATTAACTGCACACAGCTAAGTGAAAGAAGCCAGTCTGAGAAGGCTGCATACCATATTATTCCAACTAAGTGAGGTAGTGGAAAAGGGAAAATACAGAGACAGTAAAACGAACAGTGCTTCTCTGAGATTCAAGGGAAGAGGGAGGAACAACAGGTGGAGAACAGGGGTTTTTAGGACAAACTATTCCATATGGTTCTGCAGTGGGAATATGTAATATTATGCTCTGTCAAGACACACAAACTTTTACAGCACAAGGAGTAAACCTTGATTAAACTTCAGACTTCAGTTAACAGTTATGTATCAATGTCGGATCTTTAATAGTTGCAAACGTGCCACATTAATGCAAGATGTAAATAATAGGAGACCTGTGTGAAGGGGGAAAATGGCACTCACTGTACTTACAGCTACATTTTCCTATGAAGCTAGAACACCAATAAAAAAAATCCATCAATAAAAAAGTTAAAAATTCAAAGACTTGCTCTTCCTACAAACAAAACAAATAAGACTGCAGGACACGTCCCCAGGTTCACTCCAGCCCTCCGGCTCCCTCCAGCCCTCGCATCTCTCAGCAGCTTCCCAGAGCTGGCTCAGGGTTACCACGTCCTGGACAGGGGTCTCCTTGGCCTTCCATCCCAGCCCGAGGGTCGGGACCCCATGTCTGGGAGGCCCCACCACCTGTGGGGCGAGCAGAGAGACCCCATGGGAACCAGGGGCCTTGGAGCCCCAGAGGAGGCTCTCCGGGCTCCCCCTGCAAAGCAGAGCTGCACGGTGCCGGCCGTGCCGAGCCCACAAGCCAAGACACACCAGACGCCGCCATGCAGCTGCCCGCCCACCCACCCAACCATCCTCCTGCAGCGGGACAGGCTGTGGGCCCTCTGGGGTGAGGAGGCCACATCCAGCCCGAGGAGACTGAAGGACAACACCCGATGACCCTCCCTCGGCCCACAGAGGCGGCCAGTGGGCTCAGCGCCTTCGCCGGGACATGGGACACCCAGGGGCTGGATGCAGGAGAGAGGCAGACAGACGCACAGCAGCGCGGCCAGCCTTTAAATGTAGGTGGGGTACAGAGCAGAGCTGGCAGCAAGCGAGCAGGACAGCACGAAGAGCGCCACGGAGGCCACCGTCCAGAGGCACACACCCTCGGGGCCCAGGGGCCACTGCACGTCCACCTCGTCCTCAGGATCCCCCTCGGGCTCAGCCGCATCATCATACTCCCCCTCCAGCGCCGGCACCCCAGCCTTCTCCCACAACGGCATGGCACCAATGTCTTCGTACACCGCCTCCGATGGGGGGCTCCCGGGCAAGCCAGAGCCTGCGGAGGCCACACGGGGGTGAGGACGCGGCCGCTCCCAGGCCCAGCCCTCTGGGGGTCACCCACAGTCCCACCAGGTGCTGCCCCACCCCACGAGCACCTGAGATCTAGCCTCCTCGTGGCCACAGGGAGCCTGAGTGCAGCCCAGAGACCCGGGGCCTTGAGCTCCTGTTTGCACACCCAGGGGCCAGGCCCCGAGGGGCTTCTTTACGCCACAACTCAGGACACGAGACATGGCCCAGGTGTGCAGGTCCCCACACACCTGTGTCCCAAGGCCATGAGGGCGCCACGGGGGGCACCCACCCGGCATGCGGGCC
>PVIY010060512.1:0-11588 GCA_004026745.1 Myrmecophaga tridactyla
TACCATTGGCTCATGTCCACAGCAACAGAACTAGGCACGTTCACCTGGCCAAGTTGACAACTGAATCTAACTACCACACCCAGGAACACAGTCCCAGCCTGGCCCATGCCTTCCCCAGGACTCTGAGAAAACCCATCTCACAGCTTCAAGCCAGGCTTCCTTGGGACAGTGAGTTCAGCAGCCCCAGTACAAACCCATCAGTTCAGAGCAGCCTAAGTGTCTGATTATTCTGCAAAGGATTCCCCGGACCAAGTCATTAAAGCTGGGAAGACCCCTTAAGCTTGCCTGTCCCACTCCTCACTCCTACCTCTAGTCCTAATGAAAACAGCAAGGTCCAGGCATTGAAAATGGCTTGACCACAGTCAAATTATCACATAGCATCAGAGTCATACTATCAGCTCAGGTCCAAGTTCCTGGGGAAAGCGGTGGGTGGAAGAGGTGTGTGTGTGTGTGTGTGCATGTGCATTTGTGTTTATATTTGAATGCCTCAAAACAATATAAAGTAAAATATGGCAAACTTTAGTTTCTATAGAAAATTGGAGAATCAGTGTAACAGTAAAGTGAGTGAGATGATTGAGAGGTATCATGTTTGGCACATCAACCTCAATTTTCTAATGCTTATAACCTAGTTGATACTTACAAATCATACTCAGCCTCCCTTAATATTTTATTTTTGGTGGTGCTGAAGATGCCAAAAGACCTTGTAGGCCCTCAGCTGGGGATGCTTCAAGAAGATGCGGGAGATAGAGTTAAATGTATGATTGCCTCAGGACATGGCCAGCAAACTACTTTAAAAAATAAATCTATGACAGAGCAGCTTGCATCAGATTAACCACCATGCTGGGAACAACTATGAAAGCTAAATATATTGCAGAAAACAGCTGTTAGAAGTCATCTGAGATTAACAAAGGCAGCCAGGACGTTAGGGGCCAAGACCCTGGAGAGAAGGAAAATGCAGTGAGGTAAACCCTAAATCTCCCTTGCATTTTTTCCTCAGGGTATTTGCCAATTCTCAATGGGTAAGAGTGGAAACATTGGCTTGGAGCTGCAGCAGCCTCTCTGATGTGGGAAAATAAAAATTGGAGTTCAAAACTACCCGCATAGTCAGAACATAGAGGACCAAGATCCTGAGGAAAGGAACCATAGAAAAATGAGCCAGGCACTCTGCACACAGCTTCCCCTCAGCAAATTTTCTGATTCTTAAGCTTTGCATGCCATGGACAATAGGCCAAGAAACTGGCTTCCAAAAGGCTATAAAACCAACTAGAGGCCTGATCAGTCTCAAAGCTCTGGAAGTTAAAAATCTAGAATTTCAGGGTCCACTGAGGAGAGACCTTGGTAAATAACCTAAATTTTCAGTTGAGACAACTGAAGGATTATACCCTAAAAATAAAGACAAATCAGACCTAGTCCAACCCTCAAAAAGCCTGAAATTCAGCCTCAAAATTTCTCAATTCCTGATTGGATCAAGGAGATATGCCCATCTTTAATTGTCTGCTAGGAAAACAAATCTTCTCTCAAGGAAGGTTACACATCCCAAGCCTCAATAATTTTTCATTCGCAGTGTATAGGAGTCATTTAAAAATTATTTCGTATGCCAGGAGACATGAAATGAAACTAAGTCAAAAAAGAGGGAAAAGAATCTCTTTTTAGAAAGAGGCATATAGGTGATCCAGATACTGCAGTTACCTGGGAATGATGTGTTCCAAAAAAAAACAGACAAAAATCTGGAGAACTAGAATCTATTTTAAAAGAAACAAATGAAAATTCTAGAATTGAGAAATACAGCAGGTAAAGCTAAGAAGTCAGTAGGTAGGTCTGACAGCAGATTAGACACAGCAGAAGAGAGGATTAGTAAATTGGAAAGTTGGTCAATATAAAAATACCCAAATTGTAGCAAAGAGATTAAAGGATTAAGCACACTTACACAGACAATAAAAAAGAGTATGAGAGATAAAAGAGACACAATAAAAAGAACTAGCATAGGGGGAATTTGGGTCCCAGAAGGAGTGCAGAGAAGAAATAGGGCAGAAGCAATAGTTGAAGAGCCAAAGTCCAAGCATTTTCTTAAACCATCAAATGATATTAATATTCAAATACAAAAAGCTCTAAGAAAACACAAATAGCAAAAATACAAAGAAAACAATAAAAAAGCACATTATAGTAAAACTTCAAAAAAATCAAATGCAAAGAGAAAAATCTTACAATAGCTGGGGGAGGGGGGGATGCATCACAGGCCACAATAAGACCTACTTAACACAAACAAAAAATCTTGGAAGACAATAGGTAGCCTATCTAAAACACTGAAAGAAAATAACTGTCAACCTAGAGTTCTAAATCCTTAGAAATGAAGACAAAAATTTCAGACACGTAAAAACTAACAAATGTGTTGTTAACAAATACACGCTAAAAGAAACACGAAATGAAGTTCCTGTGATAACATAGAATGGAATAGAGAGCCCCAGAAATGTGAATCTGAGAATAGATCTAAGTGAATATCGACTATTTGAAATAACAATCTTGTCAACAACAGCAATGGCAATGATGCATTGTGGGATTTCAAATAATAGGCACTTAAAATATCTGACTAAAATAGCATCAGAGGAATGGGAGAGGGTGGGTAAATGGGATTAAAGTGTTGTAAGGGCCACGCATTGTCCAGAAAGTGGTAAAATTCTGTTAAGGCAAGAGAGCATATGGGAAACCTCAGGCAGATGCTGGCACACTGTCACCTAGGCTCAAGTCTGGCCCACAACCAGTTTTGTACAATTTGGGAGCTAAGAATGATTTTTGTATTTTTGAAAGATTGTGAAGAGAAAAAAAGGGAGAGGGGGGATTTGAGGAAGTGGAGGAAACAAACTGTATGTGACCCTCAAAGCCTAAAATATTTACTCTCTTGTCTTTGCTGAAAAAGTTCACCAACCCCTGCCCTAGGGTAATGCTAAGAGAATAATAATATAATTTATAATTACCAAGGTAATAGAGGGAGAAACGGAATAATGAAAAGTACTTAAGTAATTCCAAAGAAAACAAGAGAAGAAAAAAAATAGTAACAAAAACCAGATGGAACAAATATAAAACAAATAACGAGATGATGGAATTAATACCCAAAATACCAGTAATATATTTGATATAAGTGGACTCAATACTCCAATTAAAGGAAAAAGAATAAGACCAGAAACACAAAACAACAGACCCAATTATATGTTGCTTGCAACAGGCAGATACAGAAAGGTTGATAGTAAAAGGATGTAAAACAACAGCCCATGAAAACACTAGCCAAAAGAAAGCTGGTTAGCTATACTAAAAGGAGACAAATCAAGACTTTAAGGCAAGAAGTATTTCTAGAAAGAAAGAGGAGTATATCTTAATGGCATAAGGTCAATTTAGCAGGAATATTTAATGGCTTAAAGTCGGTAGGTACCTAAAAGCAAAACCCCAACACAGGCAAATCAAAAGCTGACAGAACTAAAAGGAAAAACAATCCAACCCATGATCACAGTTGAAGATTTCGACAAACATCTTTCAGCAACTGAGAGAATAATGAAACAATAAACCAGTAAAGATAAAGAAGATGTGAACAGCATGATAAACAACTTGACCCTATTGAAATATATAACAAGAATCCAAGAACATTAGGATTATATTCTGTACAAGCACTCATGGAACATTTAGCAAAATAAATCACATTCTGAGTCATAAGACAAATCTCAATACATTTCAAAGGACTGAAATCATACAAAGTTTGTTCTCTCACTAGAGTGGAACTAGACTAGCAATAAATATGAAAACACTTTTTACATATCCAAATGTTTGGAAATTACCAAATACACTTTAAAATAATCCGTGGTTCAAAACCATAAAGCAGGGTAGTGCACTGGTGGCTCTGTGGCAGAATTCTTGCCTGCTGTGCCAGAGACCTGGGCTCGATTCCCAGAGCCTGCCCATGCAAAACATAAATAAATAAATAAATAAATAAATAAATAAATAAATAAATAAATAAATAAATAAATAAATAAATAAAAACATGAATCAGAAAATAGAAATTTCCATGGGAATTAGAGAATATTCTGAAGCGACTAATAATGAAGGACATGTTTAAATGCATAGAATAGAGCTAAAACTCTATATAGCCTTAAATACATATTTCAGAATATAATGGTGAGCAGTAGAAAGTCAGTGGTCTAATGACCATCTCAACAAACTAGAAAAGAACATCAAATTGAATGTAAATAAGTTAGAAGGAAAGAAATAATAAAGATAGAAGTAAAACATAAAATAGAAAACAACACAGTATAAAGAAAACCAACAAAGCCAAAATTGGTTATCTGAAATGACTAAAAAAATTTTAAATGCATAGAAAGACAAATGGAGAAAAAAAGAGGGAAAAAAGCAACAAACTACTACTATCGGTAATGAGGAAAGGTACCATTACAAGAGGTTCATATAAACATTAAAGATTTTATGGAGAATTTTAGGCTGATGAATTTGACCATCTAGATTAAATGGACAAATTCTTTAAAACACACTACTTGCCAGTATTGACACAAGAAGAATTAAGAACTCTTCACCATGCCATCTACTAAATGTGAACATACACATTCCCATGATCCAGCAATTCTATTCCAATGGAAATGCCCACCTGGGTGAACCAAAAGATGGGTGCAGGGATGTTAAAAAGGGAGAGAATTCCTAATAGTCAAAAACTGGAAACTACCTAAATGCCCATAGACAATAGAAAGGCTAAATCCACCAGGGTATATTCATGCAGTGGGTACGAGATGACGGGGAAAACTCTGAACTACTGCTGCAGGCAACAACGTGGATGAATTTCATCAATGCTGATGTTGAGTTAAAAAAAAAAAAAGTCAGACACACAAAAAATACATACTTTATGATTCCATCTACATAGCAAAACTGATCTGCTCTGGGAGAGGCACATGTGGTGACACTGAGGAGAAAATGGTGGGGGGCGCCGCGTGGAGGTGTCAGGGTGTGGTTAAAGCTCTCCATTTTCACCTGAGCATGTTCGCCGTGTAGAAGTTTCTCAGGCTGCACCCTGGACACTTTTCTGAATGTAGGACAACCTCATTTTTAAACTTATAAATAAATGCTAAATAAATCTCTGATGCAAGTTTGATTCCCAGAATCTGCCTTTCTCACAAAAGTAGGGAGCGGTAGAATATTCAGCCCTTCATGCTCTTACAAATAGGACTCAAAAGCATTTTACGAGCTCCCAGTGCAGGGCGCTGCTTTCCCTGTACCTTGACTGGAAAGACGATTCCCCTTGCAGCCCAAGGAGGGTAGAGGGCAGATAAGGCTCCTTCCAGTAAGCCAGGCCAGAAGGACCAGCCCAGGCAGATCATGGGGTGCCTGACAGAGAAACTAGCCACAGGTCCTAGACTCCCGGGCTACTGGATTTCCACTATGGGTACACGTAGTAGGAAGTGTTCAAGCGTCCGTCATTCACTGCTCTTGCCCTGTAAAGGTGTGGGGAAAGGGTGGCTCCACTCATGCCAGAAGGGGGACGCTTTGCAAAGACATGAGCTTGGGGTACACTTAGCCAGACACAACAGTGAGATCTGAAGAGGGAAGAAAATGTGACTGGAAAATAAACAAATAAAATTTACATGGTAAAAAGGTAAAGCTGTGTTTGCCATGGAAACTAAGATTTGCCCATGCCTACATCTATTCTATTAACTGAAGTGGTTTTGTGGGTGTAAGTGATTTCTCAAGAGCAAGTTAAAAAGACTTTTTACAAGTTCCAACAGACAACAACACAGTGGTGCCTAATGGCACTTGCCATCTCTAAAATGATTACTATTGTAATCATATACTATTATGATATAACTCAAAATCTGGAAACAGATTTTCTTAAAGACGACAGCTTCAGAAATCAATATCCAAGTAGGTTGAATAACAGATATTTGTTGCATTGTGCTCCTAAATCATCCCCTCTAGTGAGGGAAATATTCTAAAACTGGATTGTGTTGATGGTTGCACAACTCTGTAAATTTACTAAAATTTATTGAATCCCACGTTTTAAAGCAGGTGATTTTTTAATTATTTCTTTTATTAGAGACGTTGTGGGTTTGCAAGCATGCGTAGAATACAGGATTCCCATACACCATCCCACCACCAACACTTACATTCATGTGGAAAATCTGTTACAATTTGTTTGATGATGACACTTCTTTTGTAATTCTACTATTTTTTTATTATTTTTTTTAAACATATTTCTGTAATTTTATGTCTTTTATTGTAGGCATAATATGTGCTAGTTTTTTTACTTTTTTTTTTTTTTTAAATTTGCATATGGGCAGGATCGAACTCCAGACCTCCAGCACGGCAGGTTGGAGCTCTGCCTGCTGAGCCACGGCAGCCGCCCTGTAATTCTATTTTTTAAAAGTAGTTACATTTGTTGCAATCAATGAAAGATTTTTAAAGTGGTACTATAACTACTGTCCATAGTTTGTGTGGAGGTATTTTCCCCATATTCCCAACCTATTATTATTTTCCTTTTTTCATGCATGTCTTTATTTTATTACTCATCTACCCAGACACTAGATAAAGGGGATGTCAGTTACAAGGTTTTACAATCACAGGGTCACACAATAGAAGCTGTATAGTTATACAATCAGTTTCAAAGATCAAGGCTACTGGATTACAGTTCAACAATTTCAGGTATTTCCTTCTGGCTATTCTAATATACTAGAAACTAAATACAAATGTCTATATAATGAATTGGTAGTCACAATCATTTATTAAATCCTAACTTCTCAGTTCCACCTCCTCCCTCTCATTTGATCTTTCTCTCAGTCTTCAGGGACATGCGGGCAATGCCTATTCTAACTTCGTTGTGCTGGAAAGGGGTGTTACCCTTATGGGTAGAGGAATGATGCTCTTGGAGAGACTGGTACCCCTGGATTTGAGGGTTTATCTGGCATAGGAACAATCTGGAGGCCTTAAGTTTCTGAAAAAATAAACTTACTTAGTCAAACTTTTATAGAGTCTAGGTATTCTTTAGGGTTTTCCGGAATACTGTTGATTACAGATTGGCATGCTGGGGCAGTTTGCAATAATTGGCTGAAGCTTGCATAAGAGTAACCTCCAGAATGACCTCTCGACTCTATTTGAAATCTCTTAGCCACCAAAACCTTATTTGATTTCATTTCTTTTCCCCCTTTTGGTCAAGAAGGCATTCTCAATCTCATGATGCCCGGGCCAGGCTCATCCCGAGGAGTCATGACCCACCTTGCCAGGGAGACTTACACCCTTGGGAGTCATACCCAATGTAGGGGGAAAGTTAATGAGTTTATCTGCAGAATTGGTTTAGAGAGAGGGGCTATATCTGAGCAACAAAAGAGGTTCTCTGGGGGTGACTCTTAGGCATAAGAAGGCTTAGCTTTGGCATTGCAGAAATAAGTTTCATAAAGGCAAGGCTCAAGATTGAGGGCTTGTCATATTAAATGGGGAGTCCCTAATGCTTAAAAGATATCAAGAAATCCCCAGGTGGGGAAGTTTAATAGTTCCACATTTTTCCACAGTCTCTCAAGGGGCTTTTCAAATGTGTTTTTTTTTTCCTACTGAAAATTCACTGGAATATACCCACGTATTACATTAACCTATACAGAATTACAAGATCTCATTCCCTATATTAGGTTCCATGTAATCAGGTTGTCTAATTAAACTGACCAGACAAGTTAAATTAGTGTGCTACAGAAAATTTAAATTTTGGACAAAATAAATATCTCTTCTTTTGGTCCTGCACAGAATCTGAAGTTATAAAATACAGACAATATCATCCCTTACCTTGTATTCTGATTTACCTTAGTCCTAACCAGATCTGCTTCATTCATATTCCTAATTGAAATCTGATCTCTTTTTAAGCTTCTTTACCAGTTGCTGTATGATGTAATGCTGACTTTCAGAGCAGCAGAACTTTAACTCTGAGTCTCAGATGTCACACAGATATCTAAAGTTCCAGAGAACTACCAAGTTGAACACAAAAAGTAGAGTATCTCAGAATTTGGAAACAACAGTTAAAACTCAGGAATACACATGACTGCTGTAAAGCTTACAATCTAGGAACCTTTACAATGATGTTTAATCATCGGTTGCCCAATCTCTGCCCACTTTCTATTCCCTGATAACCTATGCTCTTGAATTTAATTCTCAGAATTTGCTCATTATAGTTTATATTAGTGACACCATACAATATATGTCCTTTCATTTCTGGCTTATTTCACGCAACATACTGTCCTCAAGGTTCATTCACCTAGTTGTGTGCCTCACGACTTCATTCTTTTCTACAGCCACTCAATAGTCTGTTGTATAAGGCAGGTGAATTTTATGGTGTGTAAATTATAACTTGATAACTATTGTTTTTTCTTAATCAAGTGAACATTAAAAAAAATTCTTCTGTTTCCCCCATCCTGTCATAGGAATGCTAGTGTTGAGAATGGAACTTTAGGAAAAGAGGGCAACTATGCAAAAGCAACTTAGATGTGGGCACAGGAGAAAATTCAAGAGTCTTAGTGGACCACAAGGTAAACAATGAACCCAAGCCAGCTGCAGAATGTTATGTTTAAGAAATCAAGCCCTTACTGGAACATGTTCTCAAAGCAGCACCTCCCACGTCATCACACCAGGGTTTGGAAGTAAACAGACCTTCGGTTTTCCCAAACTCAGCACTTCCACTCTTGCTATTCCTGCTTCTCTCTTTTATCTTCATTAATTACCTTCCTAGGTTGTCTATGTAAGTCAGTCTCCACGGACATGTGCACTTTGATCTCTCCAAGCGTAGGAACTGGGTGGTATTTCTCTTTGTACCCTCAGTCAGCAAGAGTCCCCAGTGAGTGGTGGGCATAAAACAAGTGCTCAGTCAGGGCAGTGTCTGTCCTCCCTAGCCAGTCACTTGGCACACAGAATCTCAGGTGCCATGCCAATTTTAAAAATTGGCAAAGAAATTTAATTAACATTTGTTCTAGTTTGCTAGCTGCCAGAATGCAATATACCAGAAACAGAATGGCTTTTTAAAGGGGGAATTTAATAAGTTGCTCGTTTACAGTTCTTAGGTCAAGAAAATGTCCCAGTTACAACAGGTCTATAGAAATGTCCAATCTAAGGCATCCAGGGAAAGATACCTTGGTTCAAGAAGGCCGATGAAGTTCAGGGTTTCTCTCTCAAGTGGAAGGGCACATGGCGAACACAGAGTTTCTCTCTCATCTGGAAGGGCACATGCTGAACAGTGTCCTCTGCTAGCTTCCTCTCCTGGCTTCCTGTTTCATGACGCTCCCCAGGAGGCATTTTCCTTCTTCATCTCCAAAGGTCACTGGCTAGTGGACTTTGCTTCTTGTGGCTATGTCGTTCTGCTCTGCTCTCTCTAAATCTCTCTCATTCTTCAAAATGTTTCCTCTTTTATTTCCAGAAACCAATCAAGATCCACCCAAATGGGTGGAGACACGCTTCCAGCTAATCCAGTTTAACAACCACTGTTGATTAAATCTCATCTCCAGGGAGATGATCTAATTACAGTTTTAAACATACAATAATGAATAAGGATTAGAAGAACTGCTACCTTTACAAAATGGGATTAGGATTAAAACATGGCTTTTCTAGGGTACATACATCATTTCAAACCAGCAAAACATTTCTCAAAAAAAGATAAACAAATGGCCAACAAGCAGATGAAAAGATGCCCAATATCATTCATCATTTGGTAAATGCAAATTGAAACCACAATGAGACACCACTTCACAGCCACTAGGATGGCTATTAGAAATGAAACCAAAAATAACAAGTGCCTGTGGAAGAACTGGAACACTCATCCATTGCTGGAATGAATGCACAGTGGTGCAGCTGCTGTGGGAAGCAGTTTGATGGTCCCTCAAAAACTTAAACGTGGAGTCATACATGACCTTAATTTCACTCCCAGGTCTCTATCCAAAAGGACTGAAAGCAGGCACCAAAACACCTGTACTCAAGTGTTTATAGCAGCTCTATTCAGAATAGCCAAAAGATGGGAGCGACTCAGATGTCCATCCACGCATGAATGAATAAACAAACTGTGAGCTATGCATGCCGTGGAGTATTACTCAGCCTTGAAAAAGAATGAAGTTCTGACCCCTGTTCGAATGTGGATGAACTGTGAAAGCAAAGGTCAAGTGAGAGAAGCCAGATACAAAAGTCATATATTATGGGATTCCATTTTTCTGTGAAACATCCAGAACAGGTAAATCCATAGAGAGAGAAGGGAGATTGGAGGATTCCAGGGGCTGGGGCAGGGAGAATGGGAAGTGACAGCTAATGGGCATGGGATTTTCTTTGGGGACAATGGAAATGTTTTGGAACCAGATGGCAGTGGAAGTTGCACATGATGTGAATTTATTAAATGCCAGTGAATTGTTCGCTTTAAAATGGTTAACTTGGGTTATGTGGATTTCACCCAACTTTTTTACAAAAGACATAAAGCTGCCAAAACATTGCTGCGTGAGAACCATCTAGAAGCCTCGCTCCATAGGTTCACCTTGGCCCCGGCAGCCCCTGGGAGACCCTTGCGCTCCTCTCTGCCATCACAGTTGGTTCAAAGCCCCCACCTCCAGCCAGGCCCTTCCTGAGGCCCGTGGACCCTCCTGCTCGCTCACTGGCTGCTGGCAATGCCACCTGTTGGCAAAAATAAACCCTCCACATGCCCCCGAGCTTCCTTCAGCCAGGCTCTGCTGAGCCCACATTCGGCTCAGCTTTGCCCCGGGGCCCAGGCCAGCAGGGCCGAGCACAGTGGGAACTGGCTGCAGATGGGGGGCGGCCAGTGGACACACCCTGGCTGCACATGGTGAGGTGGAATACTCCAGAAGCTCAGCCAGAGAAGAGGCGTGGTGCACTCGGAGGCCCCAGGCCAGGACTAGAACCCAGGTCTGCCATGAGCTGGCTGTGTGACCTTGAGCAAGTCTCTGGGCCTTGGGATCTCTCTCCTAAAAAGGGGCCACCCGCCCTACTGTCTGTCAGCTCGGCCAGGCTAGACGCGGTCCCTGAGGCCTCATGGCACCTTCCCAGCACGGGGACCCTGGGCAGGGTGGGTCACCGCCCTCGCAGCCCGGCCTGGGGAAGGGCAGGGCTGCCTCCCGAGGCCGCCGTCCATGTCTGCCGGGGCCTTGGATGCCCTTAGATGCCACTCCTGCTGCCCGGTGGAATCTCTAGGGTTAAAAGCCTAGAGATTTCTGGAATCCTTTGACACGCTCCCTGAAAACTTGGGTTAAGAGCAAGTTTACTTGGGTTAAAGACAAACTTTCGCGGCTGGGTAACCCTTAGCCTACAAAGACGATCAGATGTGAATTCAGAAAGGCACACGGTTCCAAAGCTCTATAGCTGAGAAGGCCCCAGGTGGCGAAATCCGGGAGGGAAAACATCTGCTAGCTGAGGGCTGGGGAGGCCAGTGAACATTCTCAGTAGCCGGCATGTCTCACTCAGGTTACATGTCAGAGCAACAAGCTGCAATAACGTCCCCGCTAAGTTAACACATGAAGGAGGAGCAATTATTGGTGCTTTTAATTACAGGCTCTGAAAATGATAATAATACACATGGTGCC
>PVIY010060513.1:0-11601 GCA_004026745.1 Myrmecophaga tridactyla
GTGTGTGTGTGTGTGTGTGTGTGTGTGTGTGTGTGTGTGTGTGTAGGGTGAGGGGATTGTGACATGTGAGAGGTGCATGGCTAGGATGCTAGGAGAGAGAGGGAGGGGAGGGTTGTGGCTTAGAGAGAGGGTTACCTTTAAGTTGGGGGAGCAGGGGAGGTATGGCTTGAAGGGAGCCCAAGGTGAGGTGAAGTCTTTTGGGAATGAGGTGGCAGATCTTGGGGCTTGAGAAGGAAGAGGAAAGAAAGTGTGGTAGGAAAGGGCCCAGAGCTGGGCATGAAGGGATGGAGGCTTTTGAGAGTGAAGGAAGGGAAATGCCACCTGAAGAGGGCAGAGGAGGGTGAAGAATTGTGGGGGTCACTGAATACCTGAGGTATGATGTAATTGGATCCCTTAAGAGATAGAGCCTGAGGAAGACATAAGAAGATTGGGGTATGAAGAGCAGGCTCTCTGGCAACTGGAGTATCAGGAGAGAAAATGTGCTTCTAGAATTAGGTGATCGAATTATTTGAATAATAATTATAACAGAGTTAAAGGAAAGGGAATTTTGAGGCAAGTGAAATCATTGAGGTGAACAGTAACTGTTCCTGGAAATTAAGGTGTTTGATTCCAGAAGAATCTTTGGAGTAAAAGATTTCTGAGAGGAGGAAGAAATTAGTTTAGGGAGGTATCTGTACATCTTCCAAGTGGTAGGTTGGGTCTGTATATAATGTCTCAAGATCAGTTTCTAGGCAAGGACTAGAATTTTTGTCTTTCAACCATAAAGTGGGAGAATTTCACTCCTTGTTCTTCTCCTGCTTTCAACAGTCTGTTATTACAAGGTCTTCAGATCTGTAGATCCATGAACTTGAGTATAAAATCTCTTATTGTATCTTTTTTTCTTGCTGTCTCTTATTAGAGTGTGAACATGGCTATGCCTCGACGTCATTCCCCTCTGTGCCGAGCCCCCGACTGCAGCATTCAAAGCCCCCACGGAGGTTGAGCCGGACACAGAAACACAACAGCAGCGGGAGCAGCAACACCAGCACTGCCAACAGGTAGCAAGCTGGGGAGGTTTAGAAAGGGAAGTTGAAGGAGAAACACAAATTCAGGCAGAAATGCCAGTCTTTTGAACTATGTTCACTCTAATACCAAGTCTGGTGCAGTAATGAAAAGGCCAAATGAGTTCCTTTATCCCTATCCCTGGGGATTTGTCCCATTTAATATAATAATGTCTAGAAATCACACCTAGCTTTATGTGGAAGGGAAGGAACACAATCTGGAAAGACAAAGAAATTCTTGCTTGGATTGTTAAGATTGAGATGCCTGTGACTGAGAAGACAGTAAGTTGAAAGACTTGGCAGCGTGTGTCCACCCATGCAGCCACATACTAAAAGTAATCTTTGGACAGCTTTCACTGTTCTGTCTGAGTTGAGGATGGTTCAAGAAGAATTTCTATGGCAGGGAATAAAGCAGAGTTGAGGCTTTGTAAAAGAATACAAATATTTAGGTAGAATAGAAAATTAGTGGGCAGGGTCCATTTGTTGTTTAAGGAGTAAGGGGAAGATCAGGCTGTGGAAGTTTTGCCTATTTTTAATGATAAGCAAGATTGGACTAGTAAGGGGTCTTTTAAAGAAAAAAAAAGGTATGATATAATATTCCTGATATAAAATGTCATTTATAAATTTATGTTCTGTTGGCTCATAATATTATAAATTGCTATTTCCTCTTCCCCTAAGTCTCGTAATATTTTCACAGAAGTACGAAGAAGAGAAAATAAATGACATAATGTAATATTGCAAGTATGTCCACTTGCAAATGCTAGTAATCTTATCATTTAACTGACCGTTGCGAGGTGAGACCTATAGTATAGAATTATTTTTAAAATACGTGTTCAACTTTCCTGTAGTCTTGGCCACAGTCTTCTGGCACACTTTCGAACATCTCTTACATTAAGCTGTGTTACTGCTGTTAGATAACCTGGCTACTATAGCCATCTGGCTCGTTGAGGAGCATCAGATAAACTCAAATTCTCAGTTTCTCTGTGTTTGGTCTCACAACTGAAAGGATCTCAAGACTGATCATCTTTAAAACTCTAGTAAACGAGCCATGCTTCGGTATAACACTGGGTTTCCTCCTAAATATCTCTTGAATCTGCTTCCTTTTTCTCTATCTTTATTGCTACCTTCCTAGTCTAAGCTACCATTATATCTCACCAGGACAACTGTAGGAAGCTACTGAGTGGTGCCCCTGTAACAACGCTTACCCCAACTGCAATTCTGATGGAGAAATTGGCTGGCCTTTCAATTCTTTCAGCATACCATGTTTCCTTCTACCTCATGATCTTTGTGAACACTATACTGTGCTGGGAATCATTTTTCCTCCCCTTTAGCCAAATTATCTGTCTCTAACATCATTTTCCTTCAGCTCTATCATGAAGCCTTCCCTCATATACCAAAGTAGATCAGGTCTTCACATGCCTCATGGAGCCCCTACTTTTCCTTCATAATGTTTATCATAGTTTGTAGAAATACATTTATCTGTTTGATATTGTCTCATTCATTGCACTATAAACTCTATGAGGGCAGGGACTGAGTCTCTGTTGCTTAAACATTGTATCCTTTTTACCCCAATGTCCTGCACATAGAAGGTGTTTCTTAAAGAACGGAAGATTTTTCAAACTCTAGGTAGACTGTCCTAAATCAGAACAGAATTTTTTTTTATGCTGAGTACTATATTAGACTCTGGAAGGAGAAATGATGGAAGAATATGCAAGTCCTACTTTGGCAAACTCTGATTACTTTGTGTTCTAAGAGATGTTAATGATATAATGCATTTGGAAAAGAATGCAATATGTAATAGTTGAATAATAAAAATCTCCAAACTTCCAGGTCTTTTAAACAAGTGTATTATAGTAGACTACTGAATACTAGAATTAACTTGTGAAAGTCACTCATTGTCATCCTATATGATGAAAACAAAATGATATAAAACTTGTATATGTAACTAACCAGAAGTTTGTCAAATATTGGAAATAATTTCTGGTACGAACCTGTAACACATGCATAGTAATTGTATTGTTTTAATGTAATCTGAAAAGTAGTAAATAACCAATTTATGCTTGAATTCCAAATTGATGAGTAATTTCTTCTCTTTAGTATCCAAAGAATACTAAAGAATCTGAAAACAACAGCAGTATTTCAGTTTTACCTCCTAAGATTAAGGCCATTAAAAAACATTTCCTGTTTTTTATAATACTTTCATTTTTCTTAAATACAGAAAAGACAAATGTTTTAGTCTTATTTTAGAGGGAATGATTATATTAATTGTTATATTTTCAGCTTTATGTTCTTTTGGTTGTCTTCATGGAATTTTAGTTTTGTGGGGGCAAATAGGAGAGGTGAATTCTTTTTCTGGGAATAGAGAAATTTTTCAGTGGACGTACTTAGAGATTTGTTTTATCTCTTGTGTTTATTCTTAAACATGTATTTTTTTTAATTCATAAAAGAATTGAATGAAGGCTTATTTTTATGACATTTTCTTTCTACTTGTCTATGTTTTTTAAAATTTCTGTAGTAAAAAAATAATTTCTGGGTCTTTGTTCAATAGAAAATTCCCAAAGTTGTAGGACAAAAATGAAGATTAGCAACAGTTAAACTCTTTAATGATGTTAGTATTGTTCCTCAATATTTTATGCATTGTGTGATTAACATTCCTACATGATGTGTTCTGTGTTTATTTAGTCTTCTACAAAAATTGAATTTAATAAAAAATTCTCATGAATTACTTGTATGCCATACACTAAACACAATCAGACTTTCTGTTTTGCTGTCACTGAGTTTCTTCAGAGTATATTCCTCTATGGAGCTACTACTAGAAAGACCCTTGCATGATCATGCTGTGTAAGTCAGTACAACAATTGTTTCTATTCTATTTTATGAGAGGCCTTTTCGCCAGAATATTGACTAAACGGTGTGGAAGATCACACGTTGTAAAAAGGCAATTCTCGTTTTCATCTTTTCCAATTCTCTGCTTTATGAGGGTAAGATAAATATCTCTGATTTTATGATTAAAGCACATGTGGCCTAGAGATGGTTAGTGATTTGCTTAATCACTTGGTCGTTGATTTTAATATCAAGCTGGATTTTAAGCACTCTATGCATCATTCTAACCAGGCAGCATGTTAACTTGAAAGCTTTTTCTTCTAAATTTCTCCTTACAAATGAAACATGCATTTGGCTACAACATGATTCTTTGTCATTTCTTAAGTGGAGACAGTTTTCTCGATATTCATTTAACCAAATAAGGTTTGATGGTATGGTTTGACAAAATATATTTCAAGATCTCATTATTGGTCTGATTTAATAGGGCTGATGTAATTTAAGCTTGCATATTTTTTCTTAGATTGCTTTTATTTTTTCATTTTGATTTCCTGTATTTTAAAATCCTGGCACTTTTTTCTTCTCCCTCTCTGTATCTGTGTGTGTTTTATATCTCTGTATACTAAATTTTTCTTCCCTTGTGGAGTTCACAGTCAAATGAAAGAGACACACATTATCAAACACATAAATATATATCAAATCTATGAAGGAAAAATAGGGGATCTTATTGCATATATAACAGAGGACTCAATGAAGTTTGATGGATAAAGGAAGACTATCCATTAAGACTGTAAAGACTGAAAGACTGCTTTCTCTTACCCTGAACATTTTTACAAGTTCTTAATTACACATCTGTGACATCATTTTTAACTGCTGCTTGATATTCTATTTCATGTGTATAGCATGATTTATTAAGCCAATCCTCCATTGATAACATTTAGATTATTTCAGATTTTTTTTTCATTCTAAATAGGTCCTCTATGAACATCTTTATATAGATACTTTAGTACATTTGTCCACCTAGAACCTTAGGATAAACATGAAGAATTAAGGATAGAATCAATCACTATAATAGTAATAGTAACATCCTTGCATTTAATATTCCGTGCTAGTTGCATACAAGGCCCTTTAACATACGTTATTATCTCATTTGACTCCCAAAAAATTTTGTGCTAAGCAAGCTGTGGTATATACATATGATGGACTATTATGCAGCTGTAAGACAGAATAAAGTCATGAAGCATGTAACAACATGGATGGACCTTAAGGACATTATGCTGAGTGAGATTAGCCAGAAACAAAAGGATAAATAATGTATGGTCTCACATATGTCAATATTAACTGATATTAGTGAATAAACTTGGAGAATTTCATTGGTAACAGAGACCATCAAGAGATAGAAATAGGGTAAGATATTGGATAATTGGAGCTGAAGGGATACAGATTGTACAACAGGACTGTTTGTAAAAACTCAGAAATAGATAGCACAATACTACCTAACTGTAATACAATTATGTTAAAACACTGAATGAAGTTGAATGTGAGAGTGATAGAGGGAGGAAGGCTGGGGGCACAAATGAAATAAAAAAGAAGGATAGATGATAAAGACTGAGATGGTATAATCTAGGAACGCCTAAAGTATATAATGATAGTGACTGAATGTACAAATTTAAAAAATGTTTTTGCATGAGGAAGAACAAAGGAATGTCATTACTTCAGGGTGTTGAAAATAGATGGTAATTGATATTTAAAAATTTTGACTTATGTGTGAGACTAAAGCAAAAAATTTTTATTTGGTACAAAATTTATATTTTGACTAGTGCATTTCCTAACTTACGTAGACAGCTTAATTGAACACCATAAGTACATGGAACCTTGGTCATGAGATTTTGTTGGTTTATCCAGAGTGATACCCCAATAAATCCCAGAGTGATTTGAACAGTGAATAAAAAAGTATTTGCAAAATCCCCTTGGGGGAATGGTGAGAAAGGGGTGTGTTGGTTTGAAAGGATGTATGCCCCCCAGAAAAGCCATGTTTTAATCAAAATCCTGTTTCATAAAGGTAGAATAATCCCTATTCAATACTGTGTGTTTGAAACTGTAATCAGATCATCTCCCTGGATGATGTGATTTAGTCAAGAGTGGTTGTTAAGCTGGATTAGGTGATGACATGTCTCCACTCATTTGGGTGGGTCTTGATTGGTTTACTGGAGTCCGATAAAAGAGGAAACATTTTGGAGAATGGAAGATTCAGAGAGAGCAGAGAAGGCTGCAGTACCACAAAGCAGAGAGTCCACCAGCCAGCGACCTTTGGAGATGAAGAAGGAAAACGCCTCCCGGGGAGCTTCAGGAAACTGGAAGCCAGGAGAGAAAGCTAGTAGGTGCCACCGTGTTTGCCATGTGCCCTTCCAGCCGAGAGAGAAGCCCTGACTCTGTTCGCCATGTGCCTTCTCACTTCAGAGAGAGACCCTGAACTTCATTGGCCTTCTTGAACCAAGGTATCTTTCCCTGGATGGATGCCTTAGATTGGACATTTCTATAGACTTGTTTTAATTGGGACATTTTCTCGGCCTTAGAACTGTAAACTAGCAACTCATTAGATTCCCCCTTTTAAAAGCCATTC
This sequence comes from Myrmecophaga tridactyla, assembly GCA_004026745.1. Lineage (NCBI taxonomy): Eukaryota > Metazoa > Chordata > Mammalia > Pilosa > Myrmecophagidae > Myrmecophaga > Myrmecophaga tridactyla. Next base: position 6,484 of record PVIY010060513.1, read on the forward strand.
CGGCAGCTCAGCTAGCAAACTAGAACAAGGGGGAAAATTCAACTTCCCCAAGTTGAATTCTTGATATACTCACAAGCAGTGGGGACAACCAAAGCAATAGGCTGAGCCCCCAATCTTGGGGTTTGTTCATATGAAACTTAACCCCACAAAGGATAGGTCAATTCTACTTAAAATTAGACCTAAGAGTCGCCCCCAAGAGAACCTCTTTTGTTGTTCAGATGTGGCCTCTCTCTCCAGCCAACACACCAAGCAAACTCACTGTCCTCTCCCTCTCTACGTGGGACATGACTCCCAGGGGTGTGGACCTTCCTGGCAACGTGGGACAGAAATCCTAGAATGAGCTGAGACTTGGCATCAAGGGATTGAGAAAACCTTCTCGACCAAAAGGGGGAAGAGTGAAATGAGACAAAATAAGTGTCAATGGCTGAGAGATTCCAAACAGAGTCGAGAGGTTATCTTGGAGGTTATTCCTACGCATTAAATAGATATCACCTTGTTAGTCAAGATGTAATGGAGAGGCTGGAGGGAACTGCCTGAAAATGTAGAGCTGTGTTCCAGTAGCCATATTTCTTGAAGATGATTGTATAATGATATAGCTTTCACAGTGTGACTGTGTGATTATGAAAACCTTGTGTCTGATGCTCCTTTTGTCTACCTTATCAACAGATCAGTAAAACATATGGAATAAGAATAAATAATAGGGGGAACAAATGTTAAAATAAATTTAGATTCAAATGCTAGTGATCAATGAAAGGGAGGCGTGAGGGGTATGGTATGTATGATTTTTTTTCTGTTGTCTTTTTATTTGTTTTTCTGAATTGATGCAAATGTTCTGAGGAATGATCATGATGATGAATATGCACCTATGTGATGATATTATGAATTACTGATTATATGTGTAGAACGAAATGATCATAAGTTAAAAGAAAAAAAAGTAAAAAGGTAGCCTATGCAATGGGAGACAATATTTGGAAACCACATATCAGATAAGGGTTTAGTATCCAGAATATATAAAGAGGTTTTTCAACTCAACAACTAAAAGACAAACAACCCAATTAAAAATAGGCAAAAGACATGAACAGACACTTTGCAGAAGAGTGAAACATGCTACCACATGGCTGAATCTTGAAAACATTGCACTAAGTGAAAGAAGCTATTAAAAAATAATAATAAAAATATTTTTAAAAGACCACATATTTTTTTATATGAAATATTCAGAATAGGTAAATCTACAGAAACAGAAAGTAGATTAATGGTTGATTAGGACTAGGGTGGGGGAGGGGAGAGATAATGGGGAGTGACTGCAAATGGCATGGAGTTTATCTCTGAGGTGAAAAAATGTTTCTAAAATTGAATTGTGTTGATGACTTTACAACTCTGAATATATTAAAAATTATTTGGGGCACTTTGGTGAATTTTATAATATGTGAATTTGTATTTATTTATAAATTATATTAATTTATAAATAAAGTTAAAAAAATTTTGTGAGGTAAAGTGGAATTATCTTTCCTGTTTTCATGAGATAACTGTAGTGTGGGTTGCCAGGTAACTTCCATAGGTAGAACTCATTGATGAGATCCCAAAACCCTCTGGGATTTGTTATTCTGGGATCAGCAAACAGTCTTCAGTAATAATTTACTTGCAAACTAAGATTCAATGACTGTAACCTGAAATTTTGTGTCAGTACTCTCCTTTCCTGCTCTGCCAAATGCCTGAAATGTGTACTTTGCATCTGCTGCTTTATTTTTAAAAGCAATTTATTGAAATATATACCATACAATCCACCCGAAAGTGTACAATCAGTGCCTTTTAGTATGTGCACACAGAGTTGTGCATTTGTCACCACAATCTATTTTAGAACATTTTCATTACTCCAAAAAGAAAACCTCCGTACACCTCAGTAGTCGCCACTCAATCCCTCTATCCATCCCCTCCCTACATAACCACTAATCTATTTTTGTCACTATAGATTTATTTATGTTTGCATTTTATATAAATGGAATTATTTCTTTTTTTTTTTTTTAATTTGCATATGGGCAGGAGGCACCAGGGATCGAACTCCAGACCTCCAGCACGGCAGGTTGGAGCTCTGCCTGCTGAGCCATGGCAGCCGCCCTAAATGGAATTATACAATGTATGGTACCTTGTCTCTGATTTCTTTCACTTAACATAATGTTTTTAAAAAACTGGTAACATTTTTTTAATTAGAGAAGTTATAGGTTTACAGAAAAGTAATGTAAAAACTACAGTGTTCTAATATGCGCCCCTATTATTGACACTTTGCATTAGTGTGGTACTTTTGTTACAGTTGATGAAATAATGTTAAAATAATACCATTAACTACTATTAACAGTTATTAACAGGACTATAGTCCAAAGTTTACATTAGCTGTGTTTTTTCCCTATATACTATCCTATTATTAATCCCATGTTTTATATTGTACATTTGTTATAATTCATGAAAGAACATTCCTATACTTGTACTATTAACCCTAGTCCATTGTCCAAAGCAGGGTTCACTGTGTTACATAGTTCCATGTTTTATCTTCTAACTTTCATGCTAATGACATACATGATCCAAAGCTTCCCCTTTCAACCACATGCACATACATAATTCAGCACTGTTAATTGCACTCACAATAATGTGCTCCCATCACCACCATCCTTTTCCAAACCTTTATAAATCAACTCAAATATAAATTCTGCAGAAATTAAGTATCAGCTCCCTGTTCTCTACCACCAGGTTGTCCCCTGTTAACCTGTATTTTAGATTTTAACTCTTTCTGAGTTTGCATCCTATAATTACTTCATTTATCAGTGAGATCATGTAATATTTGTCCTTTTGTGCCTGGCTTACTTCACCTAGCATAATGGCTTCAATGTTCATCCTTGTTGTTGCGTGCTTCAGAACTTCATTCCTTTTTATAGCTGAATAATAGATATGTATATACTACATTTTGTTTATCCTTTCATTAATTGATGGACCTTTGTGTTGCTACCATCTTTTGGCAATTGTGAATAATGCTGCTATGAACATTGGTGTGCAAGTATCTGTTCAAATCCCTGCTTTCACTTCTGGGTATATACCTAGTAGTGGTGTTGCCGGGTCATAAGGTAATCATATATTTATCTTCCTGAGGAGCTGCCAAACTGTCTTCTACAGTGGTTGCACCATTTTACATTGCCACCAGCAATGAATAAATGTTGCTGTTTCTCTGCATCTTCTCCAATGCTGCCATTGTAGTGGGTGTGAAATGATGTCTCAATGTTGTTTGAGTTGCATTTCCCTAGTAGCTAGTGATGTTGAGCATCTTTTCATGTGTTTTTTTTTGCCATTTGTATATGCTCTTTGGAGAAATGTCTATTCAAGTCTATTTATCTTTTTATTGTTGAGTTGGAGGATTCCTTTATATATTCTGGATATTAAACCCTTATCAGATATGTAGTTTCCAAATATGTTCTCCCATTGAGGAGGTTGTTTTTTCACTTTTGTGACAAAGTCCTTTGAGGCACAAAAGTTTGTAATTTTGGGAAGGTCTCATATACCTATTTTTTTCTTTCATTGCTTGTGCTTTGGGTGTAAAGTCTAAGAAATCATTGCCTAACACAAGGTCCTGAAGATACTTCCCTACATTTTCTTCTAGGAGTTTTATAGTCATGGTTATTATATTTAGATCTTTGATCCATTTTTAATTAATTTTTGTGTAGGGTGTGATATAGGGGTCCTCTTGCAATCTTTTGTATATGGATATCCAGTTCTCCCAATACCGCTTGTTGAAGAGTCTATTCTTTCCAAAATGAATACAATTCACAGCCTTGTCAAAAAGCAGTTGGCGGATGCACACTGGTTCAGTGGTTAGAATGCCTGCTTTTCATGCAAGAGACCTGGGTTCAATTCCTGGACCATGCACCCCCCCCAAACAAACAAACAAACAAACAAAAACAGTTGGCTGTATATGTGAGGTTCTGTTTCTGAACTCTCACTTTGATTCCATTGGTTGATGTCTGTCTGTCTGTCTACCTATCTACATACCGTTTTGACCACTGGCTTTGTAATATGCTTTAAAGTCAGGAAGTGCGAGTCCTCCCACTTTGTTCTTCTTTTCAAGATGTTATTGCCTATTTGGGGCCACTTATCCTTCTCTATAAATTGGATAATTGTCTTTCCATTTCTGCAAAGTAGGTTGTTGGAATTTTGATTGGGATCACTTTGAATCTGTAAATCATTGTGGGTAGGATTGGCATCTTAATGATATTTAGTCTTCCAGTCCATGAACACAGAATGCCCTTTTATTTATTTAGGTCTTTGATTTTTTTTTTTTAGCAATGTTTTGAAGTTTTCTGTGTACAGGTTCTTTACATACTTGGTTAAATTTATTCTTAGATAGTTAATTCTTCTAGTTGCTCTTATGAATGAATTTTTTTTGACTTCCTCCTCAGCTTGCTCATCCCTAATGTATAGAAACACTACTAATTTTTGCATGTTGATCTTGTACTCTGTCACTTTGTTGAATTTGTTTATTAACTCTAGTAACTTTTTTGTAGTTTTTTTGGGACTTTCTATATATAGAAAGTCTTGATATATATTGTTCTAGTTTGCTAGCTGCTGGAATGCAATATACCAGAAACAGAATGGCTTTTAAAAAGGGGAATTTAATGAGTTGTTAGTTTACAGTTCTAAGGCTGAGAAAATGTCCCAATTAAAACAAGTCTAAAGAAATGTCCAATCAGAGGCATCCAGAGAAAGATAGCTTGGTTCAAGAAGGCTGATGAAGTTCAGGGTTTCTCTCTCAAGTGAGAAGGCACATGGCGAACACAGTCAGGGCTTCTCTCCCAGCTGGAAGGGCACATGGCGGATACGCCATCATCTGCTAGCTTTCTCTCCTGGCTTCTGGTTTCATGAAGCTCCCCGGGAGGCGTCTTCCCTCTTCATCTCCAAAGGTCTCTGGCTGGTGGACTCTCTGCTTCGTAGTGCTGCAGCATTCTCTGCCCTCTCTGAAGTCTCTCATTCTCCAAAATGTTTCCTCTTTTATAGGACTTCAGAAACCAATCAAGACCCTCTCAAATGGGTGGAGACATGTCATCCCCTAATCCAGTTTAACAACCACTCTTGACTAAA
>PVIY010060514.1:0-11629 GCA_004026745.1 Myrmecophaga tridactyla
AATGTTAGTTCATATCAGTGAGACCATACAGTATTTGTCCTTTTGTTTCTGGCTAATCTCACTCAGCATGATGTCCTCAAGGTCCATCCATGTTGTTACATGCTTCATGACTTTTTTCTGTCTTACAGCTGCATAATATCCCATCATATGTATATACCACAGCTTGTTTAGTCACTCGTCTGTTGATGGACATTTGGGCTGTTTCCATCTCTTGGCAATTGTAAATAATGCAGCTATAAACATTGGTGTGCAAATGTCCATTTGTGTCCTTGCCCTCACATCCTCTGAATAGATACCTAGCAATGGTATTGCTGGATCATATGGCAATTCTATACTTAGCTTCCTGAGGAACCGCCAAACTGCCTTCCACAGCATTTGACCACTTTACATTCCCACCAACAGTGGATAAGTGTGCCTCTTTCTCCGCATCCTCTCCAGCACTTGTTGTTCTCTATTTTATCGATAATAGCCAGTCTGGTGGGTGTGAGATGATATCTCATTGTGGTTTTGATTTGCATTTCCCTAATAGCCAGGGAAGTTGAGCATCTTTTCATGTGCCTCTTAGTGATTTGTATTTCCTCTTCTGAGAAGTGTCTGTTCATGTCTTTTGCCCATTTTTTAATTGGGTTGTTTGTCTTTTTGTTATTGAGTTGAACAATCTCTTTATATATTCTGGATACTAGACCCTTATCTGATCTATCGTTTCCTAACATTGACTCCCATTGTGTAGGCTGTCTTTTTACTTTCTTGACAAAGTTCTTTGATGCACGAAGGTGTTTAATTGTAAGGAGTTCCCATTTATCTATTTCTTTCTTCAATTCTCGTGCTTTGGGTGTAAGATCTAGGAAACTACCTCCTATTATAAGATTTATAAGATATTTCCCTACATTTTCTTCTAAAAGTTTTATGGTCTGAGATCTAATGTTTAGGGCTTTGATCCACTTTGAGTTAATTTTTGTATAGCGTGTGAGATATAGATCCTCTTTCATTCTTTTGCATATGGATATCCAGTTCTCTAAACACCATTTATTGAAGAGACTGTTCTGCCCCAGGTGAGTTGGCTTGACTGCCTTAGCAAAGATCAATTGTTCATAGATGAGAGGGTCTATATCTGAACACTATTCAATTCCACTAGTCAGTATAGCTATCTTTATGCCAGTTCCATGCTGTTTTGACAACTGTAGCTTCATAATACACATTAAAATCCGATAGTGTGAGACCTCCAACTTCACTTTTCTTTTTCAGGATATTTTTAGCTATTCTGGGCACCTTGCCCTTCCAGATAAATTGGGTTATTGGTTTTTCTATTTTTGAAAAGTAAGTTTTTAGGATTTTCATAGGTATTGCATTGAATCTATAAATCAATTTAAGTAGAATTGACATCTTAACTATATTTATTCTTCCAATCCATGAACACGGTATGCCCTTCCATTTATTTAGGTCTTCTGTGATTTCTTTTAGCAATTTCTTGTAGTTTTCTTTGTATAGGTCTTTTGTTTCCTTAGTTCAATTTATTCCTCAAAGACACATTCTTACTATGAGTTCCTGTGGGTGTGAAACTCTTGTAACTAGGAGCCTTTAAAGATGTATTATCGTTGACCTTGGACTCATTGTGAATAGGATCTGGGAAGAGCCTGTTTAGGTGTGGCCCAGCTGAGTCCATTTGTTTGGAGGCCTTGGAAAGAGAAGTCAAAGAAAGCCACTGTGGGACAGCAAGCACATCCCTACACGATCGGAGGTACCCCAAGGACTGCAGCAAGCGTGGTCCTGCTGATGCCCCGATTTTGGACTTCTAGCCTCTGAAGCAGTGAGACAATAAATGCTTGATGTTTATGCCAACCCATCGTTTGGTTTTTGTCATAGCAGCCTGGAAAACTAAGACAAACTCCAAAAGAGCACACGCATGTGAAGATTGTCCCACACCAGGGGTGGTGTGGGGAGTGAGCAGCTGGAGGAAATGCTGCATTCACAGAGGATGCAGGTGAAATTGCCAAGGAGGAACTCCTGAGGCCCGTGAATGTACCCACAAGAGGGAGAATCAGGCTCAGTTGTAAACATGTAACAGGCCCTCGGAGCTTGAAGCATCAGTCAGGTAAGATTTTCCTGCTCTCCCAGAGACAGCCAAAGCTGGCCTGCAGCTTGCCATAGGAATAGAGAAGTGGAAAGAAATTTTAACATTAGGCAGTGGAAATTGAATTGATATGTAATGGACTGATGTCCCAGTTTCTGAATCAATGCCGTGTCTTGGGGCTTCAAGTGACTAAAATCAGTAACCTGATTTCTTATCAAGGTCAACAGAAGGCGCCTCCCCTCTGAATCAATTTGAAAAAGGCAGAGGTGGCGCTCTCATGACAGCCCTTGGTTTGTGTTTGCTCTGTAACTAACTGGCTGCACATTTAAGCATCATAAGCAAAGAAGCTGAAGGAGAATAAAGTGTTTGCAAAGGGTGCCCCTGAGCGAGTGAGGTTCTAAGTGTGTTTTTATGTTCTTTCTACATAAAACATTCTTTTTAATACGTATAACTTTTATAATACTAGCCTTCACTAAAAGAAACCCCATTTGAGAGGGAAGCAGCCTCGCCTTTCAGAGGATCACATGTCACTCTGTGTAGCAGTAGCAACCATGCTAGGAGTGTGCAAAAATGGTCGTATCTTCCAAATCAGAGAAGTGAGGTTTGGTGTTTAAATGATGGGTGCAGAGTTCCACAGCTGGTGAGTGGTGGAGCCGGGACTTGAACCCCAGTCTGTGGGGTCCAGCTCAGGGTGTTCTGTCCTGCACTAGTTTGCCTCCTCAAACCCCCCCCCCACCACTGCTGAGAAGGGAGCCTGTGGGGTTGGGGGGGACCCCTGTTCTCCCTCCATCTTGTGATGATGGCACATATCTACAAGCAGGGCCCTGGGGGTGGGGGGGGGGAACGTGTGACAAGGAACCAGACCCAACCTCTGATCTTGACTTCCTTGGGAGAGGCAGCCAGGATCGTTCCCCTCACTCCACTTCCTCCTTCTCAGCTTACACCTTGTCTTTCCCAAATGGCCAGGGAGGCTGGGGTCCACTGAGCAGCCTCCATATAAGCCCAGACTCACCATGCCAAAATGGACCCTTTCTGCTTGAAGCCAGGCCTTAGGTATACCCACTCATTTTTATTTTTATTTTTTAATAATGTTGCTCAGCATTTATCTTTTGTCAAGCACACTGGCACCAGGCTTTTTCTTTTCTCATCCAACAAACATAAATGGAGCCCTTACTTCCATAAGTCATCCAATCAGATTGTAAGATGCTTCTTGACTTCAGAGACATTAAAATGCAAACAGATGATCTGTGGGGGTTGTAATATGCTGTTTATTGGAAGACGACCATCCCAATTTCTGAAAAGCTGAAATGCAGGCAGAGCTGATTTCTGGATGGTATTCTCTGGAGTAGTTCAATACCAGCAGGTAAGGGTTCCAGCTGTCACTCTTGCTCTAGCTGCACTGAATACGAGATAACACAGTTTCTGACTTGGATGAATTGTGTAGGTTTGGGGAAAAGGTTAAGTGTCTTGATCATTGTTGATTTGTTTGATTTCCTTAGGAAATCTCCTTGCTGCTGTCCAGTGTTCCCCACTGGGCACCAGGGGTCTGCTGTGTGCTTGAACAGCCCATGTCCCACTCAATGCCCTTCCCTTTTCCTTGCCTCGGTCCCAAGAAAAGGAGCAGAGAGGTCCTGGAATCTCTGCAATCAGCAGCATAGCTGAGCTAGGCATTTATTTAAGGTCACACCCGCCCAGCTTCTCAAATTACTTCTAAATACTTGGACTTGTTTTTTTCTGCTTTGCATTTTATTCCAGGATGGGTCGAGAAGATACAGATTTTTTTTTAAAAGTGAAAAACAAAAAAATATGCATGGTAGTCACGACAAAGACAAGTCTTTGAGATTAAAAAAAAATACCTGGAGCTATTGAAAAAAACATGTATCTCTCAGCCACAGAACTACTACACATAGATGTACTGGACAAGGATATAACTGAATTACCTCATCAACCAACAGGAGCTAAGTTACTTGTGGGACACTCCACCCACGACAGATGCACATTTCTTTCCAGCACCATACAATGTTCCCCAACACAGACCATATCCCAGGCCATAAAACAAATCTCAACACATTTAAAAGAATTGAAATGATACGGTTTTCATATTAGACCATATTGTAATTGAATTAGAAATCAATGAAACAAATATACAAGAATATACTTATCCAAACGAGGGCCTTTACTTGTCACATGGTCACTTTTAGAGACTAGTCATTAAATGTGTGTGTGTGTGTGTGTGTGTGTGTGTGTGTGTGTGTGTGTGTGTTTTGAGTGCCTGAGCTACATATGAGGTTACCAGGACGAGCCAAAACACAGGCTCCGCCATCAGGGAACTTATGTCTAGTGGACCAATGGAAAGACACTCAAAATGCAGGACAATGTGAGAAGGGTGCTAAGAGTATTTAGAACAAGAGGCAAATTGTCCAGTATCCAAAGGGAAGGGGCATTTAAGGTGACCAGAAGGCCCATGGTGAAGGGTGCATTTGGCTTGTACATTGGCAAATGTGCCAATGGCCTGATGCTAGATGGACATGTTCCATTTGGAGAACAAGGTTTTCCCAAACACTTTGGCTCTGAATGCCTTTCGGTAGGCATCTTCCCTCCAATTCCCCAGGGCAACCTTCATATTCTGTTGTCTTATACCTGGTCTGACTGACAAATGTGTGTGCTCTGGCTTGCTTTATAGCAGTTTAGTTTGTATCCTCCTATCTCACCCCTTTTGAGTACTGATTTTAATGATGCTGATGTCCTCTTTGGGGGTTGCCTCTGGAATCCATTTAGGAGCCACCGAGAGAACTTATCTATCTGCCTTACACTTTGTTGTGGTTGGTTTTATCTTATATGATTAACCCAACTTGACCTTCCATTGAAATCAAACCCACCCTCAAAGCATGCACATTGGCTCCCATTGGGAATGTCGAGAGAATGAGCCCATGCTCAGAGGACAAGTTTCAAGCAAGAAGTAACAAATGTTCCCACAGGGGCAGCACTGGGAGAGTAATTCCCCAGGGGGACAATTCAGGGGAGGCAATGCTTGCTAGTGACAAAATGGTCTCAGCAAATGCTGTCCAATGACCTCATGAATGTTTGGGCGTATGTGCTCTGGGCTTGAGTAGACCTAACAAGACAGCAGCAAAAATTGCCCTACCATTGTTTGGAATGTTAGAGTCAGAACCTTTCAAGCCTGAGGACATGTCCTACCCTTCATCTCATGGATGTCATCCATGGATGCTATCCAAGACCATCAAATTTAGGGGTTGTAAATACAAATGGCTTCAGGGCCAGGAGGCAACATGGCTGAGAGAAGCAGGCACGTGTGACATAGTTGTGATTAGTGGGTGTGTGGCACCTTGGAGCATGTGTGTTCTGCCTAAAATCATTCCTTAGAGTGCATGGGTGGCTCAGTGGTAGAATGCTCGCTTGCTATGAGGGAGACCCAGGTTCGATTCCCAGCCCATACACCTCCAAATAAATAAATAAATCATTCGTTCACATCATTGCTAACATGTGGGTGTTTTCCACCATAGTGCCAGGGGATATTCTAAAAGCCTTCCATGTACTAATTCATTTATTCCTCACAACAAATATTATAAGGTAGAGATATAATATCTCTGCTTACAGTAGAGAAAACCAAGGCAGAGAAGTGAAGCCATCTGCCCAAATCACGTAGCTAGGAGGCGGTGGAGCCAGGAATTGAACCCAGCTTCCCAGTCTGGGCTCATGACCTTATGTCATCCCAGCCAAGGATGGGCTTTACATTCCAAACCTTCCGGAAACCTCATGAAGGTAAAACAAATCACATCTGCAGACCAGTTTGCAACCCCAGATATCCCGGTCCCCTCATTTATCAGGAAAGGAAGCTGCAGAACTTACCAGTTAATGACAGACCCTGGAAGAGAGCACAGAACTGACCCCCGCCCAGCAGGCTTGCCCACGCGCCACCCAGCCACCTCTTGTCCTGCAAGGCAGGGACGGGCACGGGTGGAAGAGAAGCCAGCTTACCCTTGCCCAGTCCCGAGATGGCATCGGTGATCACCACCACTTTGTTCTGCACAACCGACTTTGACCACAGCCTGGAAACCTCCTGATAAATGAAGAGGAGGCCACTGATGGCCAGAAGCAGCAGAGGCAGCATAAGCACAATCACGACTCCCATCTTGCTCTGGGCACAAACAAGGTAAAAATAAAATAATTGGTTTTGCAGATAGACCCTGATTGCTGTAGCTTGGGCAGGGGATGCCCAAGGCTACCCAGGTGCATTCATCTGTGCACCGAGCCCTAGACACTCCCCTCCAGGGAGCCTGGCTCTGTGCAAGCTTCCGAGCTGAGCACCCCATGAGCATGCTGATCACCCCAAATGTTCAGAGAATAGGAAATTACTCACGGTGTCTCCAAAACAAAACCCGAATCCAGGGGGGTGGGGTGGGGGCTGCCCTCCCCAAAGGCTAATTAACAAATTTAATTAAATTGGGTCTGCATCTTTGGAAGGAAATCCATGTGCTAAGGCCAATTGCTTGGGCCCTAGTGGCTATTTATAACTCTCAGTTCCACTAAAGGGCTTTCCAGGGTAAATATAGTATCTATTCTGATATCCAGGGACACATGCTGGTCGGGTCTGATTTCAGGGCTCTTGCCAAAGTCTTTAAAGCGTCTGGCTTCCTTGATGGTTAGACGTTTCCTCTGCAGTTTGCAGGTGAGAATAAGGGCTCAGAACTTGGGAATTTCAGCACAAATCTGCCTGACCAGTCACAGTTCTTATTAAGTTGCTACCAGGTAGCTCACAGTAGAGTAGCAATGACACATCCAGCTGTCCCTTTCCTGTTGGGGAAGAAATGCACAGAACAGCTGTTAAACAGAATGAAGCCTAATGCAGAATGAGCAACTTGGAGGCACCACTTGGAATATTGAAAAGAGTTCAGACTTGAGAGTGTTTTGTGTTTTTTTTTTTCTTTGTATGCTGTATGGCGGGGGTCACATTTCATTCTTTTTCCATGTGAGTGTCCCCTTATTGCAGCACCATTCTGTTGAATTTTTGTTTTTGTTTGGTTTTTCATTTGTTTGTTTGCTTGTTTGTTTGTTTTGTTTGGGGAGTTGCATGGGCCGGGAATCTAACCTGGGTCTCCAGCGTGGCAGGTGGGAATTTTACCACTGAACTACCCTCACACCCCCCGCAGTGTTTGTTATTAGCCAGGTTATCTCAGCTTTCCTAAGAGTCCTCATCTGTGAAATGGGCAAAAGAGTCTTATCCGGCAGGGCTGTCGGGAGCATGAAATCAGACAGTGTGTGCCATTAGCCTAGCACAGGTCCTGGCCACAGGATGATACCATCGTTATCAATTTATGATTAAGAAACCGAAGAATTTATCCTAAGTGTTAAATATTTTAATTACATAAGACAACTCGATAGGATTAGAAATGGAGAGACATGAGGAGCTAAAATCTAGTTCAGTTGCTCAAACTGTCACAAACCAGAAGACAAATGGTAATGATGGGCTAATTTGTGGCAAGGGTTCCCCAGGTTTTTGGGGATTGAGGCAAGGCATAGTGGCCGGGGGTGGGGATGGGAAACTGCATTTCTTCCTTGGAAATTAGCAATGGCCAGAACATTAAAAAAAAAAAACAAATTTTTTTTTATTGGTGCAAATATATGTATGGAAATTGTGCACATATCTTAAGTGTAAAGCTTGATGAGTTTTCACAAACCGAACATAACCATGTGACAAGAAACAGGATGTCAGTCACAGAACCCTGTGAATCCTTCCAGCCACTGAACATAACTACTTTCTCACTGTTAAAAACATGTGTTAATTTTGTCTGGTTTTATTTTTTACTTTATATAAATGGAGCCACAAAGTTGGTATTTATTTGCACAACATTATGTTTATGAGATTAAGCGTCCATATTTTTGTGTGATGTGGTAGATCATTCATTTCATTGAATGAATATATCACACTCTTTTTTTAATTCCTTCCTTTGTCAGTGGATAGTTTCAGCTTGGGGCTACTCCAAAGAGTGCAGCTGTGAGCATTCAAGCATGTGGATTTTGGTGACAGAGGCACAGTTTTCACATGGCCTTAGAGGGCCTTCTGGATGAGAGAATAAGAAATTTTTGACCTGATGGTTTTCAGGTCTGGAGACATTGGCTAAGAATGTAAAATGAAAAGGGAGAGGTCAAGTCCCTCACCCTCTCTTCAGTGTCAAGGATTCTTTGAGTTGGGTTCCTGGTGTTTCACCCCACACCCATCAGCAGAGATGAAGGTATTTTTAAATGAGGCTATTTGTCAAAATTATGAATTTGGAAGCTCCCCAATGAGCTTTTTCTAGAGGAACGTTGCAAGGTTTAAAATTATATTATTGATGTTATAATGCCTACATGCCAAAGTTGAGACTGGGCAATATAGACTTTATAGTTTTATTGTTCAAGTATGGTCACAGCTGGTGATTGGACAATTCCCAAGTTCTTTAGTTAAAGAGAAGCTCTCCCCAAAGTACCAGATCCTTTATAAAAGGAAGTATCTGGGTTTCCTGTAGTGGCTGATGGCTGCCTCTTTTTAAGTAGATGCAGCTGAAAGTGTTTACTATGTCCAGGTATGCCGGCAGCACCCCTACCCCTTCTGTATGGACCCTTAAGATGTGGTTTCCTATACTGTTGAAAATCATGAATCACTGGACAGTGTTCCACCTAAAGGCCAACGGACACCCCCCAGATTTCACTTTAGTGTTTCCAGAAGACAATCCAGGCCATCTGCAAAATATCACTCATTTATTCTTTTCTTCAATTTTTTTTTTATTGTGGCAACTTATATACAACACAAATGTTCCCATTTTAACCCCTTTCAATATACAGTTCAGTGGTGGTAACTGCATTCACAGTGTTGGCTTCCATCACCACCGTCCACTACCAAAGCTTTTCCATCACCCCAAACAGGAACTCCACACAGTTAGTATTAACTCTCCATCCTCCACCTCTGCCCCCTGGTAATCTGTATTCTAATTTCTTATTCTATGAATTTGCATGTTCTAATTATTTCACATCAGTGAGATAATACACTATTTGTCCTTTTGTGTCTGGTTTATTTCACTCAACATGATGTCTTCAAGGTCCATCCATGTCATAGCATGTGTCAGAACTGTGGCCTGCTCTAGGGGACCAAGAGCCAATCACTCAAGCATACCTGGGCGTTGCTGATGCTAATGGGTTAGATGTTCCCCTGCAGGAGAACATGTTCCCACCCCGACAGGGCCATGGTCCTTCCTGCTCTGTTCACCCTAGTGAGCCATGCTTTGCCCCCACAGATTTGCCAAGGCAACGATGGCCTCAATGGCCCTGTTTCAGAAGCTGAAAATTTGGAAGCCAGACTTCATTTCTCCTTCCTCCCAGCTCCTTCATCCAGTTTCAAGTCCTGGCAATTTCTCTCTGAGCTACTTTCCTAATTTCCTCTCTCCTTTCCATCTCTATCACCACTGTTCTGGGTCAGCCCTCTTCTTTTTATTCTGAGGAAAACAAAATAAGGTGATATTTGAGCTATTTAGTCTTTTTTTTTTTATAACAGCTGTCTTGAGATATACTATACTTACCATACAATTCACCCATTTGAAGTGTACGATACAATGGTGTGGTGATTTGAAGCTGTATGTCCCTCAGAGAAAACATGTTCTTAGAGTTAATCCATTCCTGCGGGAGTGGACACACTGCAAGTAGGATCTCTTGATGAAGCTACTTCAGCTAAGGTGTGACAACCCACCTCATTAAGATGGGTCTTAATCTTCTTACTGGAGTTCTTTATAAATGGAAGCAAGACAAAGAGAGAACACCATGGACACAAGAAACTGAAAGCAACAAAACCTGGAAGAGAAGGGAGAGACCAGTAGACATGGCCATGGGTTTTGCCATATGGCAGAGGAGCCAGGATCTCCTACCGGCAGCCAGTCTTCTGGAAGAAAGCATCATCTGGATGATGCCTTGATTTGGACATTTTCCTGGACTCCAGCTGTGAGCCAATAAATTCCCATTATTTAAGCCAAACCATTTCATGGCATGTGCTTTAAGCAGATTATGAAACGAAAACAAATGGTTTGTAGTGTACTCACAGAGTTGTACAACCAACTCCACAATCAGTTTTAGAATATTTTCACCACCCCCTGTTTCCCAGCTACACTCACAAATACCACACAGTGGGTTGGCTTAAACAATGGGAATTTATTGGCTCATGGTTTTGTGGCTAGAAGTCCAAAATCAAGGCATCAGTAAGGCAATGCTTTCTCCCCAAAGAGTGTGGCATTCTGGGGCTGGCTGCCAGCAATCCTTGGGTCCTTCGCTTTTCCATCACACGGCGATGCACATGGTGTATTCTTCTCTTTTCTCTTCCTGGTTCCATTGACTTCTGGCTTCTTCATGTCATGTGGCTTTTTCTCTTTGTCTGAATTTCACTCTTCTTTAAAAGATTCCAGTCATCCGGATTAAAGCCCAACCTGGCTCAGTTAGGCCACACCCTAACTGAAATAACATCTTCAAGAGATCCTTCCTACAATGGGTCTACACCCACCAAAAAGCAGACCAAGACGAAGAATATGTTCAAACTGGCCTACAGAATTCAGCCCACCGCAGACCCCCCCCCCCCAAATAAAACCATATCTATCAGCAGTCTGTCTTCATTCTCTCCCCATTTATCCCAGCCTTGTCAATCAGCAATCTGCTTTCTTTCTTTTTGGATTTTCCTGTTGTGGCATTTCGTATAAATGGAAGCATACAATATGGGTTCTTCTGCAACTGACTTTTTTCATTTAGCATAATAAATTCAAGGTTCACCCATGTTTTAGCTTGTATCAGTACTTCACTTTTTTATTGCTGAATAATATTCCATAGTATAGCTATACAATATCACTTATCCATTTCTCTGTTGACATACATTGGATTGCTCTGATTTTTGGCTATTTTAAATAATGTTGCTAAGCCCAAGTTTTTGTATGAACAGATGTCTTCACTTCCCTTGTATACTTAGGAATAAGATTGCTGGATCATATGTAACTCTATGTTTAGAAATTTGAGGAATTGCTAGACACAGTTTTTCCAAAGTGGCTGCAGTATTTTACAATCCTACCAGCAATGAATGAGAGTTTCAGTTTCTCCACATTCTCACCAGCACTTGTTATTGTGCATCTTTTTTATTCTAGCCATCCTAGTGGGTGTGATGGGGTATCTCGTTGTGGTTTTAATTTGCATTTCCCTGATGACAGATGATATTGAGTATCCTTTCATATGCTCACTGGCTTTTTGTATATATTCTCTGGAGAAATGTCTGTTTAGATCCTTTGCTCATTTTTTAATTTGTGTAGCCCTCTTTGTTTTTGCCCCAACTGCCCCTTGGGTCCCCAGCCTTGCCCTCTCTCTGATTAGTTAAAACTCAAATCAAGTTATGTCACTCCAGTTTACAGCCTTTAAAAGTATACCATCACCCTCTTTTGATTTGGGTAGATCCATATATTTAGCCATTTTACTGGGTGTTTATTTAGTATATAGTATCCTACTTTGACTTTCAGATTTATCATTTCTAAATGGTGA
>PVIY010060515.1:0-11602 GCA_004026745.1 Myrmecophaga tridactyla
GGAGTGGGGTGGGGGGTGGGGGGGCAAGTGCAAGGAGGACCTCAGTATTATAAGCCCACCATGCCTAAGGGGGGGGGGCCCAGTTCTATCGGTGGGGCTGGGTGGGGGAAGGGCACCCCTGAACTCTCAGCTGCACTTATCAGGAATTTAGCTTCTTCATCGAGGAGTTGGGGACAGCCTGAGGAGTGCTGGTGGCGCCCTCCTGCCCCCAATCTGTTGAGATACATTAACCCTTGATTGGGAGCTGAAGGGGGAGGGGACCCTGTTTTCTTGGATCTGCACACTTCCAGCAAGCTGAGCTGGAATAGAGGGAGGGAGGAAATGGGTTTTGGCTTACATGCCACACACGGTCACTGTTCCTATCAAGTTTTACTAGATTTTCTTGAATAAATATTTCTTTATTTGCTGTATGCCCTTAGGACAATTTCCAGAGATTTAAAATGCTTGTGGTTTTTGTCTTTTTTTTTTAAAAATAGGTTTCAACAGCTTTGCTTGTTTTGCTGGGAAGTGAGTCCACGGAGCTGCTCACACTACCATCTTGAAAATGGAACCACTACTAATTTTTTTACTTTAAAAAATTATTATAGTAAAATATACATAGCATACAACTTGCCATTTGAACCAATTTTTTTGGTATGCCATTCAGTGTGCCATTACTTTAAAAAATCATATGGACTATATGTATAAATTTCCCACTTTACTTTCATGTGTAAAATTCAATTAAATTAATTACATTCACAATTTGTGCTATCATCTCTCATCCATTATTAAAACTTTCTCATCACCCCAAACAGAAACTCTGAACCCACGAAGCAGTAACTTGCCGTCCTCCCACTCCCTGGCCCCTAGTAACCTGTAATCTACTTTCTTGTTCCAGGCATTTCACATAAGTGAAATCATATAAAAGGTGTCCATTTGTTTCTATCTTATTTCACACAACCTGACGTCTTGTCTTCACACTTCGTCCTACTTGTGGGTTTCTCGTAGATGCTCTTTATCAAGTTAAGGAAGCTAGCTCCCTTCTATTCTTAATTTGTTGAGCTTTATTTTTCAATCATGAAACACTGTTAGATTTTGTTGAATGATTTTCCTGCATTTGCTGAGGTGATCATGTGGCTTTTGCCCTCTATTCAATAATATATTTGTATTAGTCAGGGTTCTCTAGAGAAAAAAGAACCAAAAGGAAATATTTGCAAATATGAGATTTATAAATGTGTCTCACTCAACCATGGGGATGCAAGAGTCTGAAATCCACAGGGCAGGCTGTGAAGCCAGAGACCCTTCATCAGGAGAGGTTTGCTGGCTGAAGAAGCAGTAAAAATTCTCTCTTTCCCCTTAAAAGTTTCCAACTGATTGAATCCAATCCAATGGATCAGATTATTAGCCATTGATTATATATCATGTATGGAATGTATGTATGTGAAGATGTCTCAATAAAAACACTTAAAAAAAAAAGCCAACATGCCTGGGGCATAATAAATCACAGGACTTGGGAGGTATTCGTGAAATATGCATAACCTTCCTCAACATTCTATCCCAGGGTCTTTCCATGGTTTTAACATTTTTTCCCAAGGTCACAAGATTGGGATTTTACATCTAATACTCTCTGATAATAATCTTTGCTCTGTACCTGTTTCTTTCTGTATTAGCCCTGTGTACCAATTTTGCTCTATGACCTCAAAACTCCCTGTTCAAAGATTAATGCTGGGTTAGGCATTTCTTTGTTTCCATGGGAACGAAGGGAGAAATAAGTCATATCAGGTAAGGGCGGCAAGGCTTCAACAAATGAAACTATTCACCCTACACAGCAGTCATTATAATTGGTGTGAAATTGTATCTTATCATGGTTTTGATTTGCATTTCCCTGATGGCTAATGATGTTGAGCATCTTTTCATGGGCTCTTTGGCCATTCATTTATCTTCTTTGGAGAGATGTCTATTAAAGTCTTTTCCCATTTTTAAATGTCAATTTTTGTCTTTTTGTGGTTAAGTTGAAGGATTTCTTTATAGATTCTGGATATTAAAACCTTATCAGATATGTGGTTTTCAAATATTTTCTCCATTTGTGTAGGTTGTCATTTTACTTTCATGATGCAGTCCTTTGAGGACCAAAAGTGTTTAACTTGCATGAGGTCCCATTTATTGATTTTTTCCTTTTGTTGCTTGTGCTTTGGGTGTGAAGTCTAAGAAAGCATTGCCTAACATAACATCCTGAAGATGTTTCCCTGTTTTCTGGAGTTTGATAGTTTTCCAGGGGTTTGATAGTTCTGGCTCTTATGTTTATGTCTTCGATCCATTTGCATTGTTTTCTGTATAAGGTATGAGGTAGGGGTCTTCCTTTTTTTTTGCAGATGGAGATCCAGTTTTCCCAGCATCATTTCTTGAAGAGACTATTCTTTTTCCTCAGTTGAGTAATGTTTGCCTCCTTGTCAAAAATCAATTGGTTGTAAATGTGAGTGTTGATTTCTGAACTCTCAATTCAATTCCATTGATCTATATATCTGTCCCTGTACCAGTAGCCTGCTGCTTTATTTATTGCATGGGCAGGCACGGGGAATCGAACTCAGGTCTCCGGAATGGCATTGAGCCACTGTTGCACTGCCCCCTGCTGTTTTGATTACTGGGGCTTTCTTATTATTTTTAAGATCAGAAACTGAATGCTTCAACTTCTTTCATCGTTTCCAAGGTGGCTTTGCTTTTCAGAGTCCCATAACCTTCCATATAAATATGATGATCAACTTTTACATTTCTGAAAAGAAGGCTGTTGGGATTTTGATTGGGATTGGTTGAATCTATAAATTGCTTTAGATAGGATTGATAACTTAATAATATTTAGTCTCCCAATCCATGAACATGGAATATCCTCCCAATTATTTAGATCTTTTAAACTTCTTTTAGCAATGTTCTGTAGTTTCTTTTGTGTATAAATCCTTTGTATCCTTCATTAGATTTATTCTTAGATATTTGATTCTTTTAGTTGCTATTGGGAATGGAAATTTTTTCTTGATTTCTTCTTCCGATTGTTCATTGTTCATGTAACACTGCTGATTTTTGGGTGTTGATCTTGTACTCCACCAATTTACTGAATTCATTTATTAGCTCTAGGAGCTTTGTTGTGCATTTTTCAGGATTTTCTATCTATCGATCATGTCATCTGCCCATAGGGAAAGTTTTGCTTCTTTCTTTCTAGTCTGGACACCTTTTTTTCTTTTTCTTGCCTAATTGCTCTGGCTAGAACTTCTAGTACAATCTTGACTAACAATGGTGACAGTGGGCTTCCTTCTTTTTTCTTGATCTTAGAAGGAAAACTTTCAGTCTTTCACCATTGATTGGATGTTAGCTGTGGGTATTTTCATATATTTTCTTCATCATGTTGAGGAAATTTCCTTATATTTCTAGTGTTCTAAGTGTTTTTCTCTTGTTTGTTTTAAAATATTTTTATAGAGACATCTTTATACACATACAGCCCATACATGGTCTATAATCAATGGTTCACAATATCATCACATAGTTGTGTATTCATCACCATGATCATTTTTTACAACATATCACTCCAGAAAAAGAAATAAAAAGAAAAAATGTAAAGCTCATACATGCTGTACACCTTACCCATCCCTCCCATTGACCCCCAATATTTCAATCTACCCAATTTTTTTACCCTCTAACGCCCCCATTATTTATTTATTTTTTATCCTTATATTTCAACTCATCTGCCCATACCCTGGATAAAAGGAACATCAGCCATAAGATTTTCACAATCACATGCTCACATTGTGTAAGCTATATCATTATACAACCATCTTCAAGAATCAAGGCTACCGGAACACAAGTCAACAGTTTCAGGTTCTTCCCTCTAGCCTCTCTAATAGCAGAAACTAAAAAGGAATAGCTACATAATACATAAGAATAACTTTCAGGATACCGCTTGACTCTGTTTCAAATCTTTCAGCTGCTGAAACTTTATTTTGGTCTCATTTCTCTCTTTCCCCCTTTGGTCAAGAAGACTTTTTCAACCCCGTGATGCTCAACCCAGGAGTCCTGTCCCATGCTGCCAGGGAGATTTACACCCCTGGGAGTCATGTCCCACATGGGGAGGGGGGAGAGCAGTGAGTTCATCTGCTGAGTTGGCTTAGAGAGAAGCCACATCTGAGCAACAAAAGAGGTTCTCTGGGGGTGACTCTTAGGCATAATTATAAGTAGGCTTAGCTTCTCCTTTGCAGGAATAAGTTTCATAGGGGTGAGCCCCAAGATTGAGGGCTCAGCCTATTGAATTGGTTGTCCTCACTGCTTGTGAGAATATCAGAATTCCCCAGATGGGGAAGTTGAATATTTCCTATATTCTCCCCAGTCCCACAAGGGGCTTTGCAAATACTTTTTTATTCTCTGCCCAAACTACTCTGGGGTATATCAGGGCATCACACTAACCTGTAGAAACCAACGAGATCTCATACCCTCATCAAGATTCCACATAATTACGGTGTTCAAATAAACTGACCATACAAGTTAAATTGGATAATGCACTACCTAAAATATAAATTTTGCACCAAATAAACATCCCTTCCTTCAGTCTCACATAGAAGTTGAAGTTTTAAAATATGGACCATATCATCCTTTACCCTGTATTCTGATTTACCTGCGTAAATCAGCTTCATTCATATCTCTAGTTGAAGTCTGATCACTTTTTCAACTTTTTAAACTTCCTGTATGGGGTACTGCTGACTTTCATAGCTTCAGAGCTCTAACTCAGAGTTTCAGGTGTCTTATACATACCTGAAGTTTCTGGGAGACCAGGTTATACACAAATATCTCAGTATCTCAGAATTTAGAAATAACAGTTACAACTCCTGAATATATGTGACTGCTGCAAGACTTTACAGTCTAGGACCCTTTACAATAGGCCCCAATCTGATAACCCATGCTCTCAACTTCAATTCTCCGAATTTGTATATTATTGTTAGTCCATATGAGTGAGGCATGATAATATTTGTCTCTTTATTTCTATTTCATTCAACACACTGCCCTTAAGTTCCATTTACCTAGTTGTATGCCTCACAACTTCATTCCTTCTTGCAGCTGCTCAGTAGTCCAATAACTTATTGTTTTGTTTTGTTTTGTTTGCAAGAGTAGGCTCCGGGAATTGAACCTGGGTCTCCGGCATGACAGGTGAGAATTCTGCCACTAAGCCACTATTGCCCACCCAACTTACTTCTTTTTTATTCAACATAACAACATACAAACATAAACATTCTTACCATATGATCATTCCATTCTTGTTATATAATCAATAACTTACAATATCATCACATAGTTGTATATTCATCATCATGATCATTTCCCAATTTACTTTCAATGATAAAAAAAATAGTTTCCTCCACTGTAGCTCTATTCCCTACCCCTTTCTCTGTATTATTATTGACATTCAAATGATATCTTTATGTATTATAAGCCCATTAACACAGTTTTATCATTATGCAGTTGTTTTTTTAAAAAATAAAAATGATGAAAAGAGTCACAAACAAAAACACTTTTATATTGTCTTTCATATTTACCTATGTCATTCCCTTCACTGGTGCTCTTTATTTCTTTGTGTGGATTTAAGTTACTTTTTTTTTTCTCCTTTTGCTTTTAAGAACATTTTCATGATTTGATTGTATAATGAAACACTGAAATAGCTGCACAAATCAGTATCTGGGCAGCGAGGCAGCTGCTTTCAATTCTTTGGGTTATTAGAGCAACTTGTCAGTTTATTAAAAACAACAACAACATTCTGCATTACAGTACTTAGGTCTATCCAAGGCACACGATAGTATAGCACAAATGTCTTCTGTCAGATGCATCTAGTCTAGTGTCCAAACATCATTCACAGCACTTCTATGGCAGCAGTGCCCTGCACCCATCCCCACTGCAGACCTGCTCACTTGTGTGTAATATGTGAAGTGTCTGAAGGAGGATGAACAGTATTAAGAAGAAGAGGAAGGAGGAAATAGTAGGAGTGTCTGGCTGAGAGGAGGTCAGCCAGAGTTGCTCAGGGGAAGCTTGAACATGTCATGGGTGCAAACCCAATCACTGTTGATGTTCTTTCATAGGAACATCTGATGGAACTCCACGATGGGTGTCTTCATTGGCCTTGAGCTGTCTCAACAACCATGCTGATGACGCAGATATTCTGGCATAGGTTGATCAAAATGATGTGCTAGATTTTCTGGAATTGAAGGTTAGGCAACTTCTCCAAAATGACAGCTTTCCCCCTGGAACTTCTGTCCTTCACAAACAAGGCATGATGTGTCAATGGAAATTGAGCCTAGCTGGGTTCTGTGGGTTATCAAATAGCTGGTAGTAATGTTGAATGAAGCTGGACCCAATTTGCTCCCAAACTGGCTTGTCTTCCATTCTGAAGCATCACTTGGCCCCACTGGGACCATCATGATGGCTTCTTCTACATCTTTTCCAGAAGGATCTCTAACTCACTATCTACCACTTCACCTCAACAGTCTGCAAGTTGATCAGGGCCAGACTCCATGAGGAGCAGAAAATACTTCAATGAACTCTGTCCCACCAAGCATTAGCCATCACTGACTTAGGTCTCTAGTAGATAGTGGAACTGGATTGAACCAAGTTTTGCAGACTCCAGAGTCAGGACCCTTGGTGACAACTTGGTCATAACAGAGAGACTGCCATATGCCAGTCCCTTTCATTTCTGAAGGACAGTTTTGCTTTACATAGAATTCTTGGTTGACATTATTTTCCTTCATCACTTTGAATATGTCTTATCACTACCTTCTGGTCCTAACAACTTCTGATAAGAAATCAGTTGTTAATCTTATTGAGGATATCTTTTATATAGATATATATATAGCTATGAGAAGTTTTTCTTGCAGCTTTTAAGATTCTCCCTTTATTTTTGTCTTTTGGCAGTGTTCCTATGATGACTCTAGGTATTAATCTCTTAGAGATCATTCTGTTTGGAGTTTATTGAGTTTTTTGGATGTGTAGATTAATGTTTTTCATCAAATTGGGGAAATTACTGGCCATTATTTCTTCAAATATTCTTTTTTACCCTTTTTTCTCTCTCGTCTCCTTCTGGTACATTTATTTGATGATGTCCCACATGTCTCTGAAGCTCTGTTCATTTTTAATTCATTCTTTTTTCTTTCTGCTCCTCAGACTGGATAGTGCCAATTGAACTATCTTCAAGATCGCTGTTTCTTTCTTCCACCAGTCTAAATCTGCTGCTGAGTCCTGTGCTGGTTTGGTAGGATTTATAAACCTTAGAAACGCCATGTTTTTAATCCAATCTCGTGGGAACAACCGTTTCTTCTAATCCCTATCCAGTATAGGTTGGAGACTTGATTAGATTATCTCCATGGAGATGTGACTCACCCAATTGTGTATTAACCTTGGATTAGATGGAGATGTGACTCCACCCATTCCAGGTGGGTCTTGATTAGTTTACTGGAATCCTTTAAAAGAGGAAATATCTTGGAGAATGATGAGAGAGCCAGAGCCACAAGAACCACAGAGCCCACACAGTCAGAGACCTGTGGAAATGAAGAAGGAAAATGCCCGTGGGGGAGCCTCATGAAACAAGAAGCCTGGAGATAAAGCTGGCAGATGTCACCATGTTCACCCATGTACCTTTCCAGTTGAGAGAGAAACCCTGAACCTCATCAGCGTTTCTTGAGTGAAGGTAACCTCTTGTTAGTGTCTTAATTTGGACATTTTTAATAGACTTGCTTTAATTGGGGCAGTTCATGGCCTTAAAACTGTAAACTTGCAAATCAATAAATTCCCCCTTTTAAAAGCCATTCTGTTTCTGGTATATTGCATTCCAGTAGCCAGCAAACTAGAATAAGTCCTTCTAGTGAAAATTTCATTTAAGTTATTATATTTTTCAGCTCCAGAATTTCTGCTTGTTGCTTTTTGTACTTTCTATTTCTTTTCTGATATTCTTGAGTTGGTGGAACTTCATTCTCATGCTTTCTTTAGTTCTTTAGCCATGGTTTCCTTTAGTTCTTTGAACATATTTATAATAGCTGATTTAAAATCTTTGCCTAATAAGTCCATCATCTAGGCTTCTTCAGGGACAGTTTCTGTTGGCCATACTTTCCTGCATCTTTGCATGTCTCACTTTTTTTTGTTGTTGTGGAAACCTAGGCATTTTAAGTAATAAAATGTGGCAATACTGAAAATAAGATTTCCCTCTACCTTCCCAGGATTTGTTGTCATTGTTGCTGCTTATTGTTGCTCAGTGGCTTTCCTCGATGCTTCTTCTAAACTATGTATTCTTTGTCATTTAGTATGACCACTGGAGTTTCTGCTTGGTTAGCTTAGTGGTCCCTAAGACAGAGACTTTCTTTAATGTCACAATCCAATAAGTCTTTGACAAAGGGCTCTTTGTGTGTGTTGGGGCCAACTTCAGTGCTCTGGTAATTTACAGCTCTGCCTCAGCCTTCATTTCCTGCTTGAGCCAAGCCCCAAGGTCAGCCAGAGGTGAAAGACTGAAGTCCTCTTGGTAATTTCTGGGCATGTGCACAGCCCTGAACATGCATGTGCCTTAGAGATCCCTAGGTACATGTTGGAGTTTTTCAAAGTTTCTTTATACATCTCATTCCCTAGATTTTTCTTTAAGTTTTTGAGTCAGCTTCTGGCTTTCTTCAACTTGTATTGCTACCTTGGTCAGCTGCAGTGTTAAACAGTTGCTGCTGATTGTTTTTGACAAAAGCCCTGGGGATAAGTGCTTTTCCCACTAAGTGAGTGCTGTACTAGATCAGATAAAGGCACACCCTGTGAATGGGACTTTACGAGGGAGGGAGTAGCAACACCGGTTGAGTAGGGCTAATTCTCTGGGGATGGGCACTTGGGGAGCTCTAAACCTGTTTTGACACCTCCAGGGGCTGCTAGTTTGCTGTTTTTCAGTTCATGTAGTTGTAAGGCTGCTAATTTTCAAGGCTACCATGGAGCTGGGAGAAGGCAAGCTAAAATATTGCAAAGTTCACTGTTTCTTCTCTTGTGTGTTGTTTTTACCAAGATTCACCATTTTCCTTGAATAAATACTCTTCAGTTTGCTTCAAGCCTTTTGTTAATATCCAGAGTTCTGAAAAAGTCAAAATTTCCCAATATTCTAATTGTTTTTATGGCAGAGCAGATTTTCTGAGGCTCTTTCACCATTCCAGAAGTACTTTTTCCCTCAATTTTAAATCTATTTTCTTAGAGCTGGTGGTGGTGGGGCAGGGTGTGGGGGTTAAAAAGAAACTACTAGCACTTAAACTGTCTTTAAGACTAGGAGCTGCAGAGATCTGGTTAGGGTGTTTCAATTTGTCTCTGTAGATTTAGCACAGGATTTACAACTAGCATTTGATTGCTTGCTCCTCCAGCCTCTTAACCCTCCCTTTATGCTTCATTTGCCCATCTTGCCTCTTTCTCTCTCTCCTTCATCCATTTCCTGCCATCCTTCCTCTCAACAAGCATTTATGGAGCATCTCCTGAATGTCCCAGACCCAGCCCCAGCCTCTGCCCTGAGGGGCTCATGCTCTGTTGGAGGAGAAGGACAAGTCTGCAGATAAGTACCAGGCATGGGAAGCGCTGGCACAGACAGAGGTATCCAGGGCTGTGGGAACCAGAAGAGAGGATTTGGGGTAGGAGCACCTGGGGGAAGAAAGCATATTGCCCAATACACCTAGAAAGAGGACTTCACAGTTCAGGGGCAGTATTGAGCTCCTTTGACCCAGTCACAAGCCATCCCCAGCTAAGACATGGGCCAGAGTAGACAAGAAATCCATTCTATTACAGATAGAGATGCAGACACATGGCAGGGCCATGACAACATTTTCAAGTATTTTCCAAGCGAAGCCTCCCACTGGAGCTTCGAAAGGACCCAGTCCCTGAGGCAGGCAGGGTCAGACAGATCTGCAGGTCTGCAGTGGCAGCATCACAGCCAGATACTATCCCATCCAGCAAAAAGAGCCTTTCTCCCTGGGCTCAGCTGGGGCACAGGAAAGGCCTGGTTTGTACAAGGGAAGGAAGGAAAGCGAGGATGTGCATGTGTGGGAAGCTATCTAGAAACAAACAGCAAGCCCAGCCAAAGCCAACCAGGGAGAGACGTCTGCTCTGTGCTGCCCACACCATTCTTTGACAGGCGGAATAATCAGGACCCTGCGTGGGAAAGGGAGTGAGGGGAGGAGGTGCTGATTCTCCCCTCGGAGCCTCCATTTCCTTCTCTGCAAAATGGGGCTAATAACACATTCTTATGCAGCAGCACCTTGTGAGGATCTTATGAGATGAAGGATGGCAAAGAGCCCATCGTGGTTCTAGGGGCCCAGTAAATCCTTGTTTCCTTTGACCTTTAGATTATTGTAAGCTGGAGTCATAATTTTAATGGGTTTTGAGTAAACAGAATAATTTCATACACTTTTCTAAAAAAAGTTATCATGTATTCCTCATCTCCTTCCAAAAGGGACATCAGGAGCTTCCAATAAAAGGCAATAAAACCCTTTATGAGGGTGGAAAGCAAACACTAAGTGATGAAGTGTGCATTTGGCGGATGAAAATCCAGGCTAAAGGAAGCTATGGGAATTGGACACAAAACAGCTGTCAGATTCTGGAAGTCAAAGCAAAGAGTGAAGTATGAGAATTTGCTACCAATGAACTCTAAGGAGTTTGTTTGGAGGGCCTCATATAAGGAACTAGATATTGCAAACACACAGATGAACAAAGAAGTAAGAAGCCCATGTTTGGCTTTTTCCGCCTTCTGGGGAGAAGGGTCAGAGTCTCAGAGAGAACTAGCCCAGCTTCTGCTGGGCACAGAGGCCTGGGGTCCTCGTTGTGGTGAGAACATCTGGCATCATCATCATCCCCTCCTCGTGAGGGGACCAAAGTTCATTCATTTATTCACCGTTTCATGCATTTATTCCACAAACATTCTAGAGCGAGGGCTCTGTCTCAAGCTGTGTGCTGGGAGCTGGATACTCGGGGGGTGATAGCCCCCAGATGGAGGGCTTTGAAAAGGCTTTTTCAGGGAGATATTTGAACCACACTTGAAGGAAGTGTGGCTGAGAGAGCAGCCTCCTGGGCAGGAGTGTAGGTGCCCGTGGTAGTTAGATTCAGTTGTCAACTTGGCCAGGTGAAGGCACCTAGTTTTGTTGCTGTGGACATGAGCCAATGGTATGTGAACCTCATCTGTTGCTGATTACATCTGCAGTTGGCTAGGAGGCGTGCCTGCTGCAATGAATGATGTTTGACTTAACTGGCTGGTGCTTAAATGACAGAGTGCAATGTAGCACAGCCCAAGCAGCTCAGCATACCTCATCTCAGCACTCACAGCTCAGCCCAGGCCTTTGAAGATACAGAAAGGAATCACCCCAGGGAAAGTTGTTGGAACCCAGAGGCCTGGAGAGAAGTCCAGCAGAGACCACCCTGTGCCTTCCCACGTAAGAAAGAACCTCAGATGAAAGTTAGCTGCCTTTCCTCTGAAGAACTAATGAAATAAATCCCCTTTTATTAAAAGCCAATCTGTCTCTGGTGTGTTGCATTCCTGCAGCTAGCAAATAGAACAGTGCCTCTTCATCATTCAGATGTGGGAAGGGGTTGGTGGGTACAGGTTGAG
>PVIY010060517.1:0-11600 GCA_004026745.1 Myrmecophaga tridactyla
ACAATGTGACTGTGTGATTGTGAAAACCTTGTGTCTGATGCTCCTTTTATCTACCTTGTCGACAGATGAGTAGAACATATGGAATAAAAATAAATAATAGGGGGAACAAATGTTAAAATAAATTTAGTTTGAAATGCTAGTGATCAGTGAAAGCGAGGGGTAAGGGGTATGGTAGGTATAATTTTTTTTTCTGTTTTTGTTTTATTTCTTTTTCTATTGTCTTTTTATATCTTTTTCTGAATGGATGCAAATGTTCTAAGAAATGATGAATATGCAACTAAGTGATGATATTATGAATTACTGATTATCTATGTAAATTTTTATTTCATTTGTTGATTTTTTTAAATTAATAAATAAATTTTTAAAAAAAAAGAGTGGGTCCCAAAGTAGAACTTTGCTCTTACTTGGTGAAGGGAGCTCAGGCTTGTCTTCGATTCCCACCCCAACAGGTCAAAATGCCTTCATCGCCCTCTCCACATGTTGAGCTCCTGCCATTATAATTTGGTCTGATATTGGGAGAATTTCCAAATGCGGAGCTGGCCTGCAGAGAACTACTATTCGTGACCAGTTTGCTCTCATTTGCTGCAGGATCTGCAGCCTCAGAGATGGTTTGGAAGCGGCCCTCCCCGTTTCTCTCCCCACCCTTTGCGACAGCGGCACCGAAAATAGCAGCATGAATCACTCTGGGGCTGTCATGCAGTGCCCGGGCAGGTGGCTCCTGTGGCGGAACTTCTGTTCCAGGGACCTGGGACGAGGGAGTGGGACGCTGGCCAGCCCGTGTCGCGGCTTCCCTTGGGCTCGTCAGGAGGGCTCCGAGTTTGCCGAGAGGTTTGATGGAAATTTTAATGAGTGCTAACATTTCTGTGAGTTCAGAAGTGGCTTCACCGTGAGGCTGGAGCAGCTTACATTTCCGGGTCCCCCATCTGTCCCCCTTCTAAAGCCCCATACCTTGTTTTTTCATTTGTCTTTTTCTTTGCTCAAAGAGAGCTCTCAAATTTTTCAAGGCCTGAGTCCACCTATATGGCTTAAATTGTTTAGTCCTCGTAGCAATCCGGGAAAAGTCATTGATATTTCATCACTCCCATCCTTTAGTGGAGGAAGTTATACCATAGAAAAAGCCCTTCTTTGGTGTTCCAGTTGGCAAGCTTCTGGAATGCAATATACCAGAAAGTGGAATGGCTGTTAAAAAGGGGGAGATTTATTAAGTTGCAAGTTTACAGTTCTAAGGCTGTGAAAATGTCCAAATTAGGGCAAGTCTATAGAAATGTCCAATCTAAGGCATCCAGGGAAAGATACCTTGGTTCAAGAAGGCCGATGACGTTCAGGGTTTTTCTCTCTCAGCTGGAAAGGCACATGGCGAGATCTGCTAGCTTTCTCTTCAATGACTTCCCCAGGGCTCTGTCCATTCTGTTGCCTCTGTCGGTTCTGGTGGCTCTCGTGGCTCTCGTGGCCCTCAAGTTTTTTCAAAAATGTTCCTTCTTAAAGGGCTCCAATTAGCAACCCCACCTTGAATGGGAGGAGACACATGTCCATGGAAACGATCAAAAAGCTCCCACCCAGCAGTGTTGAATGTGGATTAAAGGACACAGCTTTTCTGGGGTTCACAATAGATTCAAACTGGCACATTTGGATTCCTTGAAAATTCCAGCCTTGCTCCAGCTGGAATTTTCTGCAACTTCAGTTGCTTTCTGGAACCTTGTCTGTCCCATCACTGCAGCTCTAAGGACCTTTGCCCATCACCCCACCTCTGGGAGTTCTTTCCCTCCCTGCCTCTGCACACAGCTACTCTCTAAGCCTTCCCTTCCCATCTTCCTTGTAGCACTCACCGGTCTCTAGACATATCTTCTTTTGTGCATTGATTTTCATTTAACAGATGCATAGCATATTTACCCTGCTAAGTAATTGCTACTCTGTAGCCAGGCACTGTTCTAAGTGCTTTACAAATATCAACTCATTTAATCCTCACAAACTCCATAGCTCGGTGGCTCCGTGGCAGAATTCTTGGGTGGTGCGACGGTGGCTGTTCTAGTTTGCTCACTGCCAGAATGCAATATACCAGAAACAGAAAGGCTTTTTAAAAAGGGAATTTAATAAGTTGCTAGTTAACAGTTCTAAGGCTGAGAAAATGGCCCAATTAAAGCAAGTCTACAGAAATGTCCCTTGTAAAGCATCCAGGGAAAGATACCTTGGTTCAAGAAGGCTGATGAAATTCAGTGTTTCTCTCTCAGCTGGAAGGGCACATGGCGAACATGGCAGCATCTGCTGGCTTTCTGGTGGATCTACAAAAAGGACTCTCTTCAATATGTTTCCTCTTTTAAAGGATTCCAATAAGCAACTCCATCTTCAATGGGTGGAGACACACCTCCATGGAAATCATCTAATCAAAAGTTACCACCCACAATTGGGTGGGTCACATCTCCATGGGAACAATCAAAATGCTCCCACCCAGAAATACTGAATGAGGATTAAAGGACATGGCTTTTCTGGGGTCCACCACAGATTCAAACTGGCACAGTGGCTCCGTGGCAGAATTCTTGCCCGCCATGCCAGAGACCCAGGTTCAGTTCCTAGTGCCTGTCCATGCAAAAACAAAACAAAAAAACCTCTTTTATCCCCTTTTTAAATACAAAGCAACCGAGGCACAGAGAGTTTAAGCAGGTTGTCTGAAGTCACACAGTGGATGAGTTTAAGCATTATCAGTCCCCTGCACCAGAAGCCGAGCTCCTGTGGGTTGTCTGCTTCAGATGGAGCCTGAGGCTGCACATGGGTTGGATCTTAAAAAAGATGGGTGGGAGATGAGGCCAGACCACCTTGAGGGGAGAACAGGAAGAAAAGCCTGGAGAGAGGCTGTAAGGGAGACACAGAAGGCTTTCAAAGAAGAAATGAGCCAACACGACAAGCAAACTCACCGCCCTCCCCCTGTCTACGTGGGACATGACTCCCGGGGGTGTTGACCTTCCTGGCAACGTGGGACAGAAATCCTAGAGTGAGCTGAGACTCAGCATCAAGGGATTGAGAAAAACCCTAGAATGAGCTGAGACTCAGCATCAGGGGATTGAGAAAACCTTCTTGACCAAAAGGGGGAAGAGTGAAATGAGACAAAGTGTCAATGGCTGAGAGATTCCAAACAGAGTGGAGAGGTTATCCTGGAGGTTATTCTTACACATTAAGTAGATATCACCTTGTTATTCAAGATGTAGTGGAGAGGCTGGAGGGAACTGCCTGAAAATGTAGAGCTGTGTTCCAGTAGCCATGGTTCTTGAAGATGATTGTATAATGATACAGCTTTCACAGTGTGACTGTGTGATTGTGAAAACCTTGTGTCTGATGCTCCTTTTACCTACCTTGTCAACAGACGCGTAAAACATATGGCATAAAAATAAATAATAGGGGGAACAAATGTTAAAATACATTTAGTTTGAAATGCTAGTGATCAATGAAAGGGAGGGGTAAGGGGTATGGTATGTATGAATTTTTTTCTTTTTATTTCTTTTTCTGAATTGATGCAAATGTTCTAAGAAATGATAATGATGATGAATATGCAACTATATGATAATATTGTGAATTATTGATTATATGTATAGAACAGAATGATCATGTTAAGAATGTGTTTTCTTTCTTGTCTTTTTTTCTAAAAATTAATTTAAAAATTTTTAAAAACAATGTTTGTGTTTTTGTTATAGTTTAAGAAAAAATTAAAAATTAATTAAACATGTAAGTTTCTCAGAGTTTTATTAAATATACATATGCTATTTATTTTTTATTTATTTTTTACATTGGCAGGCACCGGAAATCGAACCCGGGTCCTATGGCATGGCAGACAAGCGTTCTTGCTGCTGAGCTACTGTGGCCCGCCCCATATGCTATTTAATAAAAACTGTCAAGTTGAAAAAAATGGAAAGCATGTCAAAGCATAAGATATGAAACCAGAGAAGCTTTTTTATTGTTACTGATATGGTTTAAAGCATTTGTGACACTGTGATGAAGTGAATGTATTTTGTATATGGGAAAACATGTACTTTTAGGTTCTAGAGGGTGGAATGTGCCATAAGAAACACATTCTTAACATATGATCATTCCGTTCTACATACATAATCAATAATTCACAATATTATCACATAGTTGCATATTCATCATCATGATCATTTCTTAGAACATTTGCATCAATTCAGAAAAAGAAATAAAAAGAAAAAAGAAAAAAATGTTGCTAATGTTGGGGGGAGGAGGAATCGTTATTCATCTCTTATATGTCAGGTATTTTACTGTCACCTGACACTCTGTTGGATATTGCATTTAATTGACTATAATTAGCAATATACTTTTAAATGCAGGAATGCTGAATGGCAATCGCCATTATCAAAACAAAATGTATAATTTTTAATTTGAATAATAAATTGTTTAAATACAATTTGTAGCCTTGATATACAGAAATAAAATTATTTGGGTTAAAAAAAATAATTAAAAAAAAAGAAGAAGAAGTGAAAGGTCCTGTTGGCAGATTTAATTCAGCAGATGAATAAGAGAGACCAAAAGCCTTGGAGACGCTCTTGAGGACTGCTTTAACATTCTTTCACATTCTGAGCCAAATGTTGTGGGGTTCTCCTCCACAGTGATTCCAGAATCCAGCGCTTCTCACCATCCCTGCCCAAGCCACCATCAGGGCTCTCCTGAATTACTGCAAAGCCACTTAAGGGAACTCCCCGCATTCGTCCTTGACTTCCTCAACCATTCCCCAGACAGCAGTGTGGGTTTTTTTGTTTTTATTTTTTGCATGGGCAGGCACCGGGAATCGAACCCGGGTCTCCGGCATAGCAGGCGAGAACTCTGCCACTGAGCCACCATGGCCCGCCCAGTGAGGGATCTTAATAAAAGTCAGGCAGATCCCATCACTCTCCTGCTGAAACATGCCAACATGCTCCCACCTCACTCAGTAAAACCCATAGTCACTGCTTCCCTCTGCCCTGCTCCCTCGGGCTCCCGCCTAACCGCTGACACCTTATTTTGTTACATTTCTTTTCCCCCTTTTAGTTCGGAAGGGATTGTCGATCCCACGGTGCCATGGTACCTTTTTGACAAAGGTACCAAGTCCATTCAATGGGGAAGGAATCGTCTTTCCACAAACGGTGCTGAGAAAATTGGATGTCCGCATGCAAAAGATTGAAAGTGGACCCCTACCTCACACCATATACACAAATTAACTCAAAATGGATCAGACTTAAATATAAGAACTAAAACCACAAAACTCCTAGAAGAAAACATAGGGGAATATCTTCTGAACCTTGTATTAGGCAAAAGATTCTTAGACTTAACACCAAAAGCATAAGGAACACAATTTCTCCACATGGAAATGGGAATATGTGTCTTCTGACTGACCCTACTTTGTATGTTGGTAGCAGATAACTTGTTATGAGTTTTACAGATCCAGAGCCAGAGGAGAATTTTGTCTTAGAATAGACCATGCCTGTAACAGACTTTAATGAGACTTTGTTCTGGTTTTCAGCTCATATTGTATTTTTATTGTTACTGATATGGTTTAAAGCATTTGTGACACTGTGATGAAGTGAATGTATTTTGTATATGGGAAAACATATATTTTTAGATTCTAGAGGGTGGAATGTGCCAGTCTAAAATTAGTATTTACCCAAGAAAAGCCAGGTTTTAATACTGATCCATCTTGGTAGGCAGCTTTTTCTTCTAATCTCTATTTAGGACCATAGTTTGGAAATTTGATTAGATTATTTCCAGGGAGATGTGACACCCCCAATTTTGGGTATTAACATTTGATTAGTGGGAGATGTGACTCCATCCATTTCAGGTGGG
Source organism: Myrmecophaga tridactyla (assembly GCA_004026745.1). NCBI lineage: Eukaryota > Metazoa > Chordata > Mammalia > Pilosa > Myrmecophagidae > Myrmecophaga > Myrmecophaga tridactyla. The sequence continues at coordinate 5,821 of PVIY010060517.1, forward strand.
TCTTGATTAGTTTACTGGAATCACTGTAAGTGGAAACATTTTGGAAGAAGTTTAAGACCCATGAGAACCACAAGAATATATGCATCCAGAGACTTTTGTAGGTGAAGAAGGAGAATTCTCCCAGGGGAGCGTTATGAAACAAGAAGCATGGAGAGAAAGTAAGAAGATGTTGTGATGCTCACTGTTAGCCTTTTCAGTTGAAAGAGAAACCCTGGACTTCATTGGTCTTTTTAAAATGAAGGTTACCTTTTATTGGTGCCCTAGTTTACACATTTTATAGACTTGCTTTAATTTGGATGTTTTCATAGTCATAGAATTGTAAACTTGCAATTTAATAAATTCCCCCTTTTTAAAATTAAAAAAAGCATAAGGAACAAAAGAAAAAAAACGATCAATTCGACTTTTTCAAAATTTAAAACTTTTGTGCATCAAAGAACATTATGAAGAAACTGAAGAGACATCCTACAGAATGGGAGAAGATATTTGGAAACCATTCATCCAATACAGTTTTATATCTAGAATATACAGATAATGGTTACAGTTCAACAAGAAAACAAATAACCCTACTGAAAAATGGGCCAAGGACTTGAATAGCTATTTCTCTGAAGAAGATATATATATATATATACACACACACACAAATACATATAAATGTATGTGTGTATATATATATATAGACACACAAATGGCCAACGTTTCAGTTTACTGGTAGTTAAAACAAATACTATACAATGGGTTGGTGTAACAGGAATTTATTGGCTCATAGTTTCAGAGGCTAGAAGACTTGCTTCCTCCTAGAGTAGGTATCTTCTAGCTAGCCAGCAATCTTTGGGGTGCCTTGGCTTTTCCATGACATGGTAATACACATGGTGGCTGTTCTAGATTGCTAGCTGCCCGAATGCAACACACCAGATTTATTTTGTTAGTTCTTCAGAGGAAAGGCAGCTAACTTTCCACTGAGGTTCTTTCTTACGTGGGAAGGCACAGGATGGTCTCTCCTGGCCTTCTCTCCAGGCCTCTGGGTTCCAACATCTTTCCCTGGGGTGATTCCTTTCTGCATCTCCAAAGGCCTGGGCTGAGCTGTGAGTGCTGAGATGAGGGATGCTGAGCTGCTTGGGCTGTGCTACATTGAGTCTCTCATTTAAGCACCAGCCAATTAAGTCAAATGTCATTCATTGCAGCAGACACGCCTCCTAGCCAACTGCAGATGTAATCAGCAACAGATGAAGTTCACGTACCATTGGCTCATGTCCACAGCAACAGAACTAGGTGCCTTCACCTGGCCAAGTTGACAACCGAATCTAACTACCACAGTGGCATCTTCTCTTTCTCTTCTGGGTTCCATTGGCTTCCAGCTTCTGGCTGCTGTGGTTTCTCTCTGTGTGACCTTCCCTATTAGGCTACTGGTAGCCTAATCCTGATTCAGTTGGACCACACTTTAATTGAAGTAATCTCATCAAAAAGTCCTATTTATAATGGGTTCTGTCATGGTCAGGTTCATGTGTCAACTTGGCCAGGTGTTGGTACCTGTTTGTCTGGTTGGGCAAGTGCTGGCCTGTCTGCTGCAATGAGGACATTTCATAGAATTAAATTATGATCACGTCAGCTGCATCCACAACTGATTCCATTTGTAATCAGCCAAGGGGAGTGTCTTCTGCAATGAGTGATGTTTAATCACTGGAAGCCTTATAAGGAGGATTCAGAAGAGACAGGCTCTCTTCCTGCTTCGGCTGGAGAGCCTCTCCTGTGGCGTTCGTCCAGACCCTCCATCGGAACTGTCAGATTCACAGCCTGTCTTGCGGATTATAGGCTCTATGTTCCCACAGTTACATGAGACACTTTTATGAATTTTATATTTACAAACATTTCCTGTGGATTCTGTTTCTCTAGAGAACCCTAATACAGGTTCAGACCCACAGGAATAGATTAATATGAAGAACATGTTTTTCTGGAGAACACAATTCCAAGCCACCACAGCCTTAAATAAGCGTATGAAAAAGATGTTCAACATCACGAGCTATTAGGGAAATGCAAATCAAAATCACAATGACAGACCATTGCATACCCACTAGGCTGGCTATTATTAAAATAAATTTTTTTTTGGTTTATTTGGTTTTATTTAGTAAATAAACAAATTAAAAACAGACTTTGTCTGTGTTACTGGACAAAGCCCATGGCGTCTTCTGCCCGTCGTGCTCAGTAACCAATTTCTTTTTTTTTTATTAATTTTTTTATTTTTTAAAAAATTCCAAAAAACACCAAACAAATGCAAACATTCTTAACTTATGATCATTCCATTCTACATATATAATCAATAATTCACAATATCATCACATAGTTGTATATTCATCATCATGATCATTTCTTGGAACATTTGCATCTATTCAGAAAAAGAAATAAAAAGAAAAAAATTCATATATAACTTACCCCCCACCCCTCCCCCTCACTGATCACCAGCATTTCACTCTAAATTTATATTAAAGTAAAATTTTTAAAAAGAAAATAGTAAGTATTTATGACGATGCAGAGAAATCAGAACCTTCCTGCATTGTTGATGGGAATGTAAAATGGTGCAGCCACTGTGAAAAAGTTTGACAATTCCTCAGAAAGTTAAGTATGGAATTATGACCTGGCAATCCCACTTCTAGGCATATGCCCCCAAAGAACTGAAGACAGGGAATGAGATATCCATACACCAATATTCATTGTTATTCACAAAAGCCAAAAGGTGGAAGCAACCGAGGAGTCCATCGGTGGATGAATGCATAAATAAAATGTGGTATACACATACAACGGAATATTATTCAGCCATAAAAAGGAATGAAGTTCTGATACAACACAGATGAATCTTGAAGACATCATGTTGAGTGAAATAAGTCAGTTACAAGAAGACAAATGTATGATCTCACTTATATGAAATAACAAGGAATATGCAAATTCAGAGACAGAAAGTGGATTACAGGGTATCAGTAATGGGGCTGGGGAATGGGGAGTTAACACTTAACGGGGTACTGGATATTTTGCTGATGGATGGAAGTGAGAGTACAACTGGTGTGAATGTAATTAACACCACTGAATTGCACACTTGAAAGTGGTTAAAATAGAAAATGTTATGTTGCATATGTGCTACCACAAAATAAAATAAAGAATTATCCTAGCAGAGGGATCATTCAAGGAAGGAGTGAAGGAACCAGCCTAATTCAAGGAACAGAGCATTCAATGTGCTTGGGGCTTGAGGTTGAACAAAGCAAAGAAGAGGTGGGAAAAATAGGAGATCTTCCAGTTTAGATAAACCCTGATGCCATCTTAAAGCCTCCAAGAGATGTACAGTCACGTTGATTGAAGTATGGAGAACGGATAAGAAGCCGGCTGGGATGCAAGAGGCTGTAGAGTCAAGCTACTAGCATAGGGGGCACTTAAAACCCTGGGAAGGGATGGCATAACCCAAGGAGGGGTAAGAATGAAAATATGGCAGGGCTCCAGACCTTCACTCCAGCCCTCGGTCATGCCACGCTTTGTTCCATGACCCATATGCTGACCCGGGAGGCAAAAGCAGTCTCCCAGAAAGGTGGAAATATTCAACTTCTGCATTTAGAGAATTCCTGATATCCTTGCAAGCAATGGGGACAACCAAATCAATAGGCTGAGCCCTCGATATTGGGGTTCACCCCTGTGAAACTTATTCCTACAAAGGACAGGCTAAGCCTACTTAAAATTAGGCCTAAGAGTCACTCCCAAAGAACCTCTTTTCTTGCTCAGATGTGGCCTCTAAGCCAACACGACAAGCAAACTCACTGCCCTCCCCCTCTGTACGTAGGACATGACTCCCAGGGCTGTAAACTGCTCTGGCAACGTGGGACAGAAATCCTGGGATGAGCTAGAACTCGGCAAAAAAGTATTGAGAAAACCTTCTCAACCAAAAGGGGGAAGAGAGAAACGAGACAAATAGTCGGCTGCTGAGAGATTTCAGAGTGGAGAGTTTATCCTGGAGATTATTCTTATGCATTATATAAATATCCCTTTTTAGTTTACGGTGTATTAGAGTTACTGGAGGGAAGTGCCTGAAACTGTAGAGCTGTGTTCCAGTAGCCTTGTTTCTTAAAGATGATTGTATAATGATATAGTTTTTACAATGTGACTGTGTGATTGTGAAAACCTTGTGTCTGATGCTCTTTTTATCTAGGGGATGGAAAGATAAGTAAAAAATATGGACAAAAAATAAGTAGTAGGGGGAACAATTATTAAAATATATTGAGTAGATTGAAATACTAGTGGCCAATGAGAGGGAGTGGTAAGGGGTATGTATGGTAGGTTTGAGTTTTTTCCTTTTTCTTTTACTGGAGAGAGGCAAATGTTCAAAAAATTGATCATGGTGATGAATACACAACCATATGATGATATTGTGAACCACCAATTACACACTACGTATAGAATGTTTGTTTCTATGTTAAAGTTTGACAATAACAAATATTTTTTAAAAATAAAATAAAAACAGCTTTCCAACCATCAAATAAGGGTCTTGCAGGCCCATCTCTTCCACACTCTAAGCCCTTTAGCCTCTCTCCAGGTGCCCACTCTCCCTCTCCCTTTCGAGGCTGGGATTTAAGGCCGTACAGGCCCACCACTGGCCAGGAGGTGGTCACAGAGCTCATTCTCGTGTTTGGGTCCTTCACACCTTTACATCGGACTGGATGGAGACAGCACCGTTTCGTTAAGTACTTCCTGCGTGCACGGATCCTCCCAGGGCCCTAGATGACCGAACCCTTTACCCGAGAAGTTCAGAGAGGGTGTGCGGCTCTAGCAAGGACACCCAGCAGGCCTGCGGGAACCGCCAGGGTGAGAGGTCCCGGTGTGTCCGGACCCAAGCCCCGGGGCGCTTCACCGCCACGCTGGACTTTCGGGGCACTCAGAACCTAACAATCTGGGATCCCCGGAAGGGCCAGTGTCCGGGGCCGAAGAGCTGGACAAGCGGGCACATGGCAGCCAGGGAGAAGGGATCACTGGCCCCTCTCCCGCAGCCGACCCGGATCGTCAGCCGCAGTAGCCGGGACCCCAAGCTCGACGCAAAGACAGAAAGGCCCTCGGCCGTGGGTTCTCGGTGGGAACCCACAGTAGAGAGAAGCGGGTCGGGCCGGGAGGCTCCGATGGCCCGCGAAGCCCACAGCCATCGCCTGCCCAGCGACAGAAGGGGACAGCGGTCTCCGACTCCGAAAAGCCACGGGACGGCCGAAACCAGAACTACCCTGTGACGGACAGCAACTTAAACCTATCAGCGCAAGGTGCTGGCAATCCTCCGCCCAATTAAAACGTTTTTTATTTTGAAGGCGGGTGCGTCACGGGCTCCAGAAAGAACGGAACCAATGGGCGCTCCTGGAGCGGTCGCGATTGGCGAACCATACGACCAATCGCTGTCGCGGATACGTGCCCCTCCTTTGATCGCTAAGCCTTAAAACGGGAGGGGCTTTCGAGGAGAGGCCAATCCCGAGACGCGGAGGAGGCAGGCTGAGGAGATTACTCTCCAACTGCCCAATGAGTGGAAACAAAGATGATGGGCGGAACTTCAAGCCAATAGTGGAGGAGCGCAGGGAGCTCCCCGCCTCTCGGAGGAGTTGGACCAGTGAGCGGCCAAGGAAGGGGCGGGAGCCGGGGGTCCCGGCAGCTTCTAGTAGGTTCCAGAAGGCGGCGCGTGCGGTTGGGAACGCGGAGCGGACGGATTCGATTCAACCGGGTTCCGGGCCGGGCTATGGAGCAGGTGAAGGGGGAGGGGCGAGTTGAGGGTC
>PVIY010060518.1:0-11602 GCA_004026745.1 Myrmecophaga tridactyla
ATCAGAGAATCCCCTGATACTGTGTCAAACTTTAGGGACACCCAAATCAATAGGCCATGCCCTTGATCCTGAGGCTTACTCATGTAAAGTTTATGTAGGTTGTGGAGAAGCTTAGACTACCTATAGGCATGCCTAAGAGTTACTTCTGGAGGACCTCTGTTGTTGCTCAGTTGTGGCCTCAGTCTCTCTAAGCCCAACTCTGCAAGTGAAATCATTGCCCACCCCCTACATAGGACATCACATCCAAGGGTGAAAGTCTCCCTGCCAACATGGAAGATGACTCCCAAGGATGAATCCAGCCCTGGTACCACAGGATCAACAATTTCATCCTGACCAAAAGGGGGAAAAGAAGTGTAACTAATAAAGTATCAGTGGCAGAGAGAGTTCAAATAGAGTCGAGAGGTTACTCTGGAAGTTGCTCTTATGCAAGCTTCAGTTAAACCTTGTTACTGATCATAACCTGCCAACTCCCAACCAGGACCATTCCAGCTAATCCTAAAGAATACCTAGAGCAATATATAAGATTCCACAAGGGTTCCATTCACTAGAGTAACTTTCCAGAAACCTACAACCTCCAAATGGGTCCCTGGTGCAAATAAGTCCTGAAACCTAGCTCAGCCTCTCCAGAACATCAGATAATTCAATCTCCCTACCCCATATTAGTGACAGATCCATCCAATATGGAAAATTAAAAATGGCCATAGCCCAATATGGAAAATCTTAAATGGCCATAGCCCAAGCACCCCTAAAGAAAGGAATGGAAAGATCAAAGGTGATGGTGGAGTTATACAGTGAAGATAGGATTTAACAAGTGAATATGAAGGCTGAATCATTAATATCTCTTTTAGTCTCCAGTATCTTAGAACAACTAGAAGTAAAAACCTAAAATTATGGAAATATAACCCATGTCAAAGTGTGAAATATGTTCTAGAATTCATTGTGGTGCTGTGCTTTGAAATCTATTGCTTTTTTGTATATATGTTATTTTTCACAAAAAAGAAGGAAAAAAGATGATTGCGATGATAAAAAATAATTAAGCCTTCTAGGGTCCTATATTCTGGAGCAGCTAGAAGGAAAAATCTGAGTGGATCATATGGTAACCCATGACAAACTCTGGGATCTCTCCTGTAACTACTTGTTGATGAGTGTTTTGAGAACTATTGCTTTTTTATTTCTTTGCTTTGTATATATGTTATTCTATACAATAAAAAAGGTTAAAAAATAAAAATTAAAAAAAAACATCATTCACAGGAGTTTGGAAGGCATTGGTTCCAACCCTCATGGATGACTTTGAGGGGGTTCAAGACTTCAGTAGAGAAAGTAACTGCAGATATGGTGGAAATAGCAAGAGAATTAGAATTAGAAGTGGAGCCTAAAAATTGGACTGAATTGCTGCAATTTCATCATACAGCTAATGGACAAGAAGCTCCTTCTTATGGATGAGCAAATAAAGTGGTTTCTTGAGATGGACTCTATTCCTAGTGAAGATGCTATTGTTGAAATGACAACAACGGATTTAGAATGTTGCATGAACGTATTTGATAAAGCAGCAACAGGGTTTGAGAGGATTGACTCCAATTTTGAAAGAAGTTCTTCTGTGGGTAAAATGCTATCAAACACCATTACATGTGCAAAGAAATCTTTCATGAAAGGAAAAGTCAATTGATGCTTCAGACTTCATTGTTGTCTTGTTTTAATAAGTTGCCACAACCTTCAGCAATAGCCTTCAACCTTGAGGCTAGGCCCTCCACCAGCAAAAAGATTATGACTTGTTGAAGGCTTGGATGATGCTTAGCTTTTTTTTTTGGCAACAAGTTATTTTTAATTAAGATATGTACAGTGGGTTTTTAAAGACATAATGATATTGCACAGTTAATAGACTACAGTATAGTACAAACAGCCTTTATATGCACTGGGAAACAAAAAATTTGCATGATTCGCTTTATAGTGATATTGCTTTATTGCCATGGTTTGGAACAGAACCTGCAATATCTCCAAGGTATGTCTATATGCAAGGACAGAAGAAAGGGCTCATTGAAGGTTGTTTTAATTTTCTAAAGCTGATGAAATGCAATATATAAAAAAAGGGTTGGCTTTTACAATGGGGATTTATTAACATACAAGTTTACAGTTCTGAGGCCATGAAAATGTCCAAATCAAGGCATCAACAGGACAATACCTTCTTCCTTAAGAAAGAATGCTGGCAATCTGGGACACCTCTGTCACAAGGGAAGGCACATGGCAGCATCTTCTGGTCCTTCTCTCCTGGGTTTCATTGCTTTCAGCTTTTGGCTTCTCCATCTCTCAGCTTCTCTGGCTTTCCCTGTGACATCTCTGTCTTTTATCCTCTTATAAAGGACTCCAACAAGAAAATTAAGACCCACCCTGAATGAGGTGCGTCAAATCTCAACTTAAGTTAAGATCCTACTCACAATGGGTCTGCACACATAGGAATGGATTAGCTTTAGGAACATGATCTTTCCTAGGATACATAGAGCTTCAAATAATCACAGAAATCATCGTGGAGGTTGGCATTATCTGGCCAACATTCTTGGCTCTGTGATGCAAGGCCTTTGATCGAAAGTCCTGTGGGCTCAAAGTACACCCAAGAAAATGAAGCGCCATTAAAGTACTATATCTACTCTAAGTGTCTGAAAAGGAAATTGAGTATGCTCATTATGAATATAGGGACCTCTCAAACTCTCAATTTTGCTATTTTTAGAACCTTGGAGAAGAATACATTTTTAAAAATGAATCAAACAGATAAGGCCAAGGCTCAATCCCAGGGTTTCTGATAAAAGCCCCATGATCTTCTCCACTCTCTTTCAAGTACTCATTGGTCCTTGCTAGTTATATTGGTTGAGATCTAGTAAAAAAACAAAAAAAACAAAAAAACAGAAACTACCCTAGGTATTTCAATGCACACATTATTTACACAAGTGGTGGAAAAACTGAGAAGCCAAATAGGAAAAGGTGAGGCAACCCAGAGAAAAGCAACTGCAGGAAGACTCTATCACCCCTAAAGCTGGAGGGATATTGGGTGGAGCCAGGTCACTGCAATCCAGCAGCCACAGTCAGCTGGCAGAAGCTGGACTGATGGTGAGTGGCCTGTCCACTGGGAGCTGGAGCCACAGAGGAGCTCCAGCTGCTGAGGCAAAGTGGTGCTGTGTGTATGTGTGTATGTGTGTGTGTATACAACTACCCTGGCTTTTCTCTTCCTCCTGTCCTACAGGGTCCTTCCAGCACCTTCCATTGGTGAATCCAGCTAGAAGCCAGGAAACATGCAGACAAAGCAGAAAGGAGGAAGAATAGTTACTGGGGATCTTAGGGTACCAGGCTCAGGAATGCCACACACGGAAGTGGGGATTAAGCAGATTTTATTTTACAAGAATAGCCATAGCATATTTCAGTTCTCGTATGTTCTTCTAGAACCTTGACATTCTTCCTTCAAGAGGTGGAGTCTGATTTCCCCACCTTAATCTTGGGTGGGACTTTCTAATAGACCCAATGAATAGAATAAGGCAGAAGCAATGCTTTGTGACTTCTGAGGCTGAGTCAGAAAAGGCAACACAGCCTCCTACTCCCTTGCTCTTAAGAGGCTCTCCCTTAGAACACAGCCACCATATGTGAGCAAGCTTAAGCCAGACCAAGAGCAGTGTCCACATGGAGAGGCTCATGAAGAGAGAAACTAAGGCCCCCAGCTGATGATCAGCATCAACCTCCAGCCCCATCCTTTGAGTCCTCCAGCTGACACCTCCAACATCATCGAACAGAGACAAGCTGTTCCTGGTGTGTACCCCATCTGAATACCTCACCTACAGAATATGTGGGCATAACAAAATGGTTGTGTTTCTTTTGCACTTAGTTTTGGGACATTTTGTTATGCAGTGACTGTAACTGGTACAGGTCGGGAGAGGGCCAGGAGAAGTTCAGGTGCCTATTTAAAGTTCAGGGCAATTTCAACCTCCTCTCAGAGCATGTTTCTAGGGGCAGAATCCCAACCAATACCTGGAATCGGCTTGCAGGTAGATGGAAGCTGGTGTCACCCCTCTGCAAATAATCTTGTTTTTGGATCCACTCTTTTAAAGAACTTGTGAATTCATTTAACAAATATTTATTTAGTGTCTGAACTGTGCAAGGCAATGGGTGTACAGTTGAAAATAAAACAGACATGTTCCCTAACCTCAGACAGAACAAATTACCTCGAAAGTAAATATATAACTGCAAAATGGGATGAATGTTCTAAGGGAAAAATATTGAATGTCAAGAGAGAGTGTGATAGAGTATTTGGATTTTGTTTGGGGTGTGGATGAAGCCTCTCTTAGGAAATGACACTCATCTCTCTCCCCGCCCCTCTCTCTCTCTCCCTTTGCTTTCCTTAGCTTACTTATTTCTTCAAAGTTATGACAATATTTTATAACATAATTTTCATGACAATCCAAACCTTTATATTTTTAATTTATTTTCAAATAAACTTTTAATTTTGAAATAATTTCAAACTTACATGACAGTTGCAAAAATACAAAACCGTATACAAAATGCCAACATAGCCCCATCCAGATACCCAGATCCACCAATTTTAACATGTCATCACATTTGTCATTTCTCTTTTTCTTTCTTTCTTTTTCTCTCTCTTTCATTCCTTTCTTTCTTTCTCCATTCATCCATCCATCCATCCATCCATCCATCCATCCATCCATCCATCCATCCATCCACCTGTCTATTTCCTAAACATTTGAGAGTAGGTTATATACAACATGCTCCTTGAACACTTAAGTGCTTCCATGTACATTTCCTAAGAGCAAGGATATTCATTTATCTAACCACCTTAAGTACAGTTATCAAGTTCAAGAACGTTAGCATTGATATAAAGCCTTCAATTTCAATTTATTCATATGCCACCAAAATGTCTTTTTAGGTCTTTTCTCCTCCATTATTAGATCCAGCACAGGATCATGTATTGCATTAATTGTCAGTCTCTTTAAGTGCTCTTTTTTTTTTAATTGTGGAAATGTATATACAACATGAAATTTCCCATCTCAACCCCTCCCCAGCATACCATTTGGTCAGATTAATCACATTCATAGTGCTGTGCTACCATCACCATCATCCTTACCAGAACTTTTCCATCTCTCCGAACATAAATCCTACACCCATTATGCATTAACTGCCCTTTCCCCCCACCTCTTGTCCACAGTAACCTATACTCTACTTTCTGACTTTGAATTTTCATATTCTAGTTATTTCATGTGAGTGGAATCATACAATATTTGTCCCCTTGTGTCTGCCTTATTTTTTTTCTTTTCAATTTTTATTTATTTATTTTTATCTGCCTTAGTTTTAAATGCAATTTTATTGAGATATATTCACACACCATACAAATCATCCAAATATACAATCTCTGGTTCACAGTATCATCACTTTGTTGTGCATACATCCTCAAGATCAATTTTAGAACATTTTCACTACTCCAGAAAAGAAATCAAAGGAAATCTCAAATCCTCCCATACCCTGTATCCTCTCCTATTATTGACCTATAGTGCTGGTGTGGTACAGTTATTACTGTTCATGAAAGAATATTAAGATATTACTGTTAACTGTAGTCGGTAGTTTGCAATAGGTACATTTTCCCCATATACCACTCTATTATTAACTCCTTGTGACAGTGTTATACATTTGTTCTAGTTAATGAAAGAACTTTTTAATATTTGTACAATTAATCACAGACGTTGTCCACCACAAGACTCACTGTGTGGTGGATTCCCATGTTTTAATATCCAACTTTCCTTCTAGTGACATACATGACTCTAAGCTTCCCCTTTCCACCACACACACATGCCATTCAGCTCTGTTAGTTATTCTCACGATCGAATGCTACCATCACCTCTGTCCATTTCCAAACATTTAAGTCTAACTTAGTTAAACATTCTGCACATATTAAACAACTGCTCTTCATTCTTTACCCTCATTCTATATTCTGGTAACCTGTATTCTATATTGTATGTCTATGATTTTACATATTATAATTAGTTCATATCAGTGAGATCATACAATATTTACCTCTTTGTGCCTGACTTATTTCACTTAACATAATGTCCTCAAGGTTCATCCATGTAGTGGCTTGCTTCAGGACTTCATTCCTTTTTATGGCTGAGTAATATTCCATTCCACGTAAATAATGCACTTTTTTTGGTTGTTGTTTTTAGTCTGGGCAGGTACTGGGAATCGAACCCAGGTCTCCGGCACAGCAGGTGAGAACTCTGCCACTGCACCACCATTGCCCACCCTATAATGCACTTTTAAAACAGGAAAAATAAAAATTTTCACTGAAAATGCCAATTGGAAATACTGAAAAGCATTTACCCATAAGAAACGAGAAATCATCACGAATTTCCTCTGGGAGATACGTGAAAGCTAGAAACTCCTTCACCCAAAGCATGTCCACGTGTACCAACACATGAAATTTGGCATAACGCTTTAGGGGCATGACTCAATCCTTAGGAGCTGGTACCCCCAGGTTGTCGGGTAACTGTGGCTGGTCTCAGCTGTGACCTTGTCGTCTCCAAAAACTTAAGGCCTGCAGAGTGGACTCCAGGGAAAGACAAGAGGGGCAGGGGCAGGCAGAGCCCTGGGTGGGGGTAGAGGTGGGGGCATAAGGATTGCAGGGAAGACAGCTGGGAGTTGCACCTTGGAAGCCCAGGGAAGTGGGGAGTGGGCTACAGGCTGGGGGCAAGTCAGGTGACAGTTAGGGATCCTGTGCCATTGGGAGCATCTGAACATGCCTCTGAGCTGATTCTGTCAGTTGCTGCCTGGAAAAATGGGTGGAAGTCCCTATTTCTGGGCCACCCCTGCGGTGAAAGGGACAGATCTTAGGGCATTCTCAAGGTTCTATTTTTTTTCACATTATAAAAGCTATATCTTGAAAAAAAGATAGTGGAAGCAAAGGCTAAAATATATTGGGTAGATGGTAATACTAGCAATCAATGTGAGGTAGGAGTAAGCGGTATGGTATGTATGAATTTTTTCCTTTTTTCTTTTTATTTATTTTTCTGAATTGATGCAAATGTTCTAAGAAATGATCATGGTGATGAATATACAACTATGTGATGATATTGTGAGTTATTGATTATATACCAAGAATGGAACGATCATATGGTAAGAATGTTCGTGTTTGTATGTTGTCATGTTTAAAAAAATTAAAACAAAAAAATCATAAAATCATAGTTTTACCTATAAGCTAGTTGTTCAAAGAAATTTATGAAGAATTATGGTAGTAATTTTTGTATAGACTTTCTAATATTTCTACTTACAAACTGAAAGTAATTACACAATGTTACATTTAAAATGTATTGCTTGTTTGTATTAATAAGTAGGTTTTAAACCTTGTATGTTGAATACTGCACTTCAGAGAGTTTCAGGAAAAGCAGGCAAAATGTTTTCTTTATGTGTAACAAGAGTAGATTTGGGTAATAAAGGAAATGTTTTGATAAAAAGTAAAATGAAAGCTATATCTTTATAGAATCATCTTCAAGAATCAAGGCTACTGGAACAGAGCTTAATAGTTTTAGGTACTTCCCTCTAGCCACTCCAATACACCATAAACTAAAAAAGGATATCTATATAATGCGGAAGAATAATCTCCAGGATAACCTATTGACTCTGAAATCTCTCAGCCACTGAAACTTTATTTTGTCTCATTTCTCTCTTCCCTGTTTTGGTCAAGAAGGCTTTCTCAATCCCTTGATGCCGGGTCCCTGCTCAACGTGGGATTTCTGTTCCACATTGCCAGGGAGATTTACACCCCTGAGAGTCATGTCCCATGTGCAGGGGGAGGGCAGTGAGTTCACCAGCCGAGTTGGCTTAGATAGAGAGGCCACATATGAGCAACAAAAGAGGTTCTCTGGGGGTGACTCTAACACCTGATTTTAAGTAGGCTTGGCCTATCCTTTGTAGGAATAAGTTTCATAAGGGCAAACCCCGAGATCGAGGGCTTGGCCTATTGATTTGGTTGTCCCCAGTGCTTGTGAGAATATCAGAACTTCTCCAAATGGGAAAGTTGAATATTTTTTCCTTTCTCCCCAGTCCCCCAAGGGAACTTTGCAAATACTTCTTTGTTCACTGCCCAGATTACTCTGGGATATATTGGGGTATCACACTAACCTAGACAAAAACCAACAAAATTTCATGCCCTATTCAAGATTCCACGTACTTATGGTGTTCAACTAAACTGACCACACAATTTAAATTAGGAAATGCACTACCCAAATATAAATTTTGCATGAAATAAACATCTCTCCCTTTGGTTTCACACAGAAGTTGAAGTTTTAAGATATCAGCCTTTACCCAGTCTTCTGATACACCTTAGTCCTGTCCAGATGAGCTTCATTCATATCTCTACTCAATGTCTGATCACTTTTTCAACTTTTTAAACAGTTCCTGTATGGGGTACTGCTGACTTTCATAGCTTCAGAGATCTAACTCTGAGTCTCAGGTGGCACATAAATACCTGAAGTTTCTGCATTCCCAAGGTTCTTGATTTCAGTTCCATCAGAGCAGGGGGATTCCTCCTGAGATGGGACTGAGGTCTTTTCATCTCACTGCTTTCCACAAGGCCTTTCTGCCTGGGGTGAACCTGCTGCTAACCTGGCACACAGCCCTCTTCCAACTGCAGTTCTAAGATGGTCAAGCCATTGGATTTTGGATAGCTGTCCCCTTACCCGCTCACCCCCACCGCCCGCCCCCTTTTCTCCCCCTTCTGGGGCTCTGTCCAGCACTGGGAGCCGCTTTGTGTGCATATATGCACATCCCCTCCCGCTCCCTCACATGTTCAATTCTGTCTACCTTCTGCTCCCCAAACATTCCCCTGCATGATCAGGCCTGAGGTTATGGACAGATTAAGAATGCTCTTGGAAAGACAGACATGACAAGGTGGTCTGGGAAGTCTGTAGTTGTGGGTCTAGAGTCCTTCAGCAGGAAAGTCTATGGGCCCAGGATGCCTGAGCATGCCCAGAAGGGGAGAGGAGGCTCCAGATGACCAGCCCTTTGGTTCTGTAGGTTTCTTGCCTCATGTGTAAGGGTGTGGCCAGACGAGGGCCAACATGGAGCCCTCTAAAGCACAGGCCCAGGCCAGTGACCTTGATTGCCTGGTGCTAAGGGTCATTCTTGTCCTGGGAGGCAGACCAGGTCTTGTGCAGTAGATGTACTCTCTGTCCATTGAGCTGTCACTGATTTCCTTTTCCTTCTTCCTATGCAGCTGCTAGGAACCTTCAACTGAATGGCTCACAAGAAGGGAAACTTTATTTGGGCTATTCACTTCCATGGCATCTGTTCTCCCAAGGGTAATGTTCAAAATATTTAACCATTAGTATTTGGAAAGACAGCAACCAAGCAGAGTAGATGAATCCCCAGTGTTGCACCAAGGTGCTGGGGTTTGGATGGGGGAGTGGGTGGTCCTCTGTTGGGCCAGGCATTGAGCCTTCTGTTGCTGGATCATGACAGGTAGACGAGAGGCTAGAGCAGCAAGGAGGGTTATTAGGGGCAAGGCATAGAGAGGTTTTATCATCAGTATGGAAACATTTCAACTGCTATGCCCATGGACACGAACTCTGCCTTCTCTCTTTCTTGGATCTTATAAGGGACCATATTGTGATATTGTGGTCAGTTAAAAGATTACAATCCCAGCATCACTTGAAGCTTGGAGGCAACCAACAATATATAAGGGCAAGTCTTCAAAGGGGGCTCATTCACCTGCGAGATTCCTTTGCCCTTTCCCCTTCATTTTTTTACTTTGGGTGCATGGCCTGGGAATCGAACCTGGGTCTCCCACATTTCCCCTTTCTTTTGACCCTGTCCTGCCTAGAATGATGATGGCTGGAGCCCCAGCAGCCATTTTGTGACCTTGAGGATGGAAGTCAGATGCTAAAGAAAGCAAAGCAGAAATACAGAAGGAGCCTGGGTCCCTGATGGCTGTGGAACTTTCATACTTGCCCCGACTGTCTACTTCTGGACTCCTTTTATGAGAGAGAATAAACTTGAAATTTGAATAGTCTCTGTAGCTGGGTCTCTGTTATTAGCAAATGAATTCAGTCACTAACTCATTTCAGTTCAGCTCCTCCATGCCCATAATCTCTTTGGGGCTGGTCCAGGGTCAGAGATCCAGATGGGAGGGGAACCTTAATTTGGCATGTGCCTTCCATGGACTAGATGGGTTTCATCAGCTAATTCTCCCAGCCATTCCAGCCAGTAGTGTTGTTCTCCTTACTTGGACAGGTGAGGAAACTGTCTCTGAGAGGTTATGTGACTTGACCTTGGTAGGACTCTATCAGAAAGGTGTTAGGTCAGGGGAACGGGGAAGGGCACTGCAACTGGAGCTGCAGAGGTTGTGTCACCCTTCCCAACCTGACTTCCAGAACTAATGAACTGCCCCTTCCGGACGTCACCTGACCTCCATCCTTAAAAGCTGCCTACCCTGAAGCCCACGTGCGCACTCACCTCCCTCCATCTTGGGTTTGGTGAGTTCTGCCCGGGAGCGCAGAAATACCTTCCCCACTTTAAATTTCCTGGTGTACCTTTCTTCTTTTTCACCCTTTCGCCTCCTAAACCTTTCATCTGGTGCCGAAACCCGGGAGAGGAGTGCGGGTGCTGCCTGCCTGGCCAAGGGCGCCCGGGCTTCCTCTCTCCTCCTTCCTCCACATGGCCAGCGACAAGGGATCCTTTGGCCCACCGCTGCATCCACCACAGATTGGGTAAGTCCCTCCCCTCCTAGCCCTGCTGTCGGGTCTCACGGTTCCGAGAGAGCCTGTCCGTTAATTACTCTCTGAAAATCGTGAATTCATGTCAGGTTCTCTTCCGAGGGCTGAGGTGAACGGGGACGCCCACAAGCCTCACACCCTTTCCCGGGACTCGAAAAGCTGTGGGGACGCCCCGCTTCTCGTTTCCCTCCCAAATTCAGGTCCAGGACCTGAAAGGGCCTCAAACCAGGGTGAGACGTCCCCTGGGGAGACGAGCCCCTGCTCGAAAGAGTGCCGAGGACTCTCTCAGGGCGTTGGGACTCCGACATCCCCTGGGCCAGTCCTTTCTCCTTTGAGACGCGTCAGTATGGGCAATAGGTCCTCTCTCATTGGCCTGAGGATGGGACTTTCGATTTTAATATCCTTATGAACCTCTGCAACTTTTGCCAGAGGAATGACAAATGGGCCAAAATTCCTTATGTCCAGGCTTTTTTTCCTTCTGTGCTCCCATCCCTCCCTTTGTATCCTCCTCTCCCTCGCTCTCCCCTTCCCTCCCTCCAGTGGTGCTCCAGTCACCATCTTGCCTTTCCCTCCCCACTTCTGCTTTGGCAACATCTCAGTTGCCATCTTCTCCTTCTCTTCCTCCTTATGTTCCGGTGACGTCCCAGCCGCCATCTTGCCTTCCTCTCTCCCCTTCTGCGCAGGCGGTACTCCCACCGCCATCTTGCCTTTCTCTTCCTCCTTCTCTGCTGACAGCGTTCCAGCCGCCATCTTACCCCCCTCTTCCTCCCCCCGCTCCGGCAGCACTCCAGCCGCCATCTTACCCTCCCCTTCCATCTCCATCCAGTCCCCCACTGTCCTCAACAGCCTTG
>PVIY010060519.1:0-11600 GCA_004026745.1 Myrmecophaga tridactyla
TTTTATTTCTTTTTCTGTTGTCTTTTTATTTCTTTTTCTAAATCGATGCAAATGTTCTAAGAAATGATGAATATGCAACTATGTGATGATATTAAGAATTACTGATTGTATATGTAGAATGGAATGATATCTTAATGTTTTTTGTTAATTTTTTTAATTAATAAAAAAAGTTTTAAAAAAAAGCTATGTCTTTACACCAAAATAAATTCCATCTGCAGAGATGCCTTAGATATAAAGGAAGAATTAGTCTTCTAACAGAACTAACAAGAAGAAAATATGTAAATATTCTTATATTCTTGGTGTGGGATAAGACCTTCTAAGTATGACAGCAATATTAGAAACTAAAGAAAAAGATTAACCTACTAAAATAAATAAGCAGTACCCATCTTAGATAAGATTAAAGGAAAAAGAAACCAGGGAAAAAAAATACGAATACCTTTGGCAAAATCACAATCACTAATGAGAGCAGATTTCCTTATTGATCTAAGAGAAAGTTGGCCCTATAGACCAATTCACAAGAATAGTTCCCAATTAAATTTGGCAACTTGCTTTATGAATACTAAAACAGCAAATAAAACGGATCTATTTCTACTTGTCAGAGGGCAAACATTTATGATTAACAAAATTATACAGAATTTTTTGGCCTGAAAAATGTCATAACATTCATTCAGTGAAAAAAGTTATAGATAACAACAGAAGAAATATGATTCCTTAAGTTTTAAAATGTTATTGAATGCAGAGGTGGAATATTCACCTTTCATGCAGGAGACCCAGGTTCGATTCCTGGACCACGCACACCGCCACCCCCCACTACCCCACCAAAAAAAATGATATTGCATGGTCAACTGATTTTTGACAAGGCCTCCAAATCCACTGAACTGGGACAAGATAGTTTTTTCAATAAATGGGCATAGAGAACTGGATATCAATAGCCAAAAGAATGAAAGAGGACCCTTACCTTACACCCTAAACAAAAATTAACTCAAAGTGGATCAAATACCTAAATATAAGAACCAGTACCATAAAGTTCCTAGAATAAAATTCAGGGAAACATCTTTAAGACCTAGTAATAGGAGGTAGCTTCCTAAACTTTACACTGAAAGCACAAGCAATAAAAGAAAAAATAAATAAATGAAAATGCCTCAAAATCAAATGCTTTTATGCCTCAAAAGACTGTCAAAAAGGTGAAGAGGCAGCCAACTTAATGGGAGAAAATATTTGGAAATCACACATCAAAAGTTTGACGTCCTGTATACATAAAGAAATCATACAACTCAACAAAAAGAACAAACAACCCAATTATAAAATGAGCTAAAGATATGAAAAGGTGTTTTTCTGAAGAGCAAATACAGATGGCTCAAAAGCACATGAAGAGATGCTCATTTTCATTAGTTATAAGGGAAATGCAGATCAAGACTACAATGAAATATGACCTCACACCTATCAGAATGGCTGCTATTAAGCAAACAGGAAACTACAAATGTTAGAGAAGATGTGGAGAAACTGGGACACCTATGCACTGCTGGTGGGAATGTATAATGAATGGTACAGCTGCTGTGGAAGACAGCTTGGAGGTTCTTTAGGAAACTAAATATCGAGTTGCCCTATGACCTAGCAATAGCACTACTTGGTGTACAACCAGAAGAACTGAAAGCAGTGACACAAACAGACATTTGCACACCAATGTTTACAGAATTATTCACAATTGCCAAAAAATGGAAACAATCCAAATGCCCATCAACAGAAGAGTGAATTAACAAAACGTGGTGTGTATGTATGAAGGAATATTTTGCAGCCAGTAAGATGAGATGACATCCTGAACCACATGACAAGACAGATGAGCCTTGAGGACATAATGCTAAGTGAAATAAGCCAGACACAAAAGGATACTGTATGACTCCACTTTTATGACTATAGTAAAGGTAAAATCAGAGGCTTATAATACAGAATATAGGGGACTAAGAGATACATAGAAGCTACAGATGGATGAGTGAATGGTTAGCTAATGAGGTTGAACTCAAATGTAAGGGAATACATAGAAGTGAAGGCAGTTCACTAGTGGGTCTATAAGTAATATTACCATATTGAATGTGAACATGATTGAAAGGGGTTGTATAAACCTAGAGGTCCCACTGATTAACACTACAAATATAAATAAGTTCTTGCGTAAACTACTTCAAAGTTATGATTCTTGTACAAAGAGTGTTTAACTTCAGGATACAAGGGGAAAACTACTACTGTATGCTATGGGCTATGTTTAACAGGGAGACATCAGGAGTACCACAGCAACAGCAGAGGTAAATAATGGGGGGAGGGACAAGAGTTAAGGAAGGTTTCCTATGTGGTGAAGGGGTGTTTATTGGTTATCTTTCTCTTAGGAATAATGAAATTATCTAAAATCGAGAGTGCTGATGGACTGTGGACTTTAGGCATTATACATGATGCCTAATGAATGCAGGTGGCTGAAGGATGCACTGACTGAGTTGGTGAACGATGATGTATACATATGATTGAATATTTGCTGCTACAAAAGGGAACGAAGATGTGAGGCATGCAACACTGTAAATGAACCTATGGGACACTGGGTGAGGCAAAATAAGCCAGAAGCAAAACAGCAATTATTGTATGGTCTCCTCTGGAA
Source organism: Myrmecophaga tridactyla (assembly GCA_004026745.1). NCBI lineage: Eukaryota > Metazoa > Chordata > Mammalia > Pilosa > Myrmecophagidae > Myrmecophaga > Myrmecophaga tridactyla. The sequence continues at coordinate 2,642 of PVIY010060519.1, forward strand.
AATGCTTATAAGAAAACAGGGGCTTAGACTGTAAACTCTTATAGCAGTCACATTTTGTCCAGAGTGGTAATTATTATTTCTGGATTGAGAGTGATTTTATATATGTATAACCTGGGTTTTTTGTTTGTTTGTTTGTTTTGCATAGGCAGGCACTGGGAATCGAACCCAGGTCTCCAGCATGGCAGGCAAGAACTCTGCCTGCTGAGCCACCATGGCCTGCCCTAACCTGGTATTTAGAGATAGGAACAAAGCCCATCAGGTTGGGATTAAGGTAATTCAGAACACAGGGGTAAGGAAGACATTATCTATATTTTAGAACCTCACCTACTCTTTGAGACCAAAAGAAGAAAGGTTTATTTTGTCTGGAACCCAGCTTTCCTTTTTTCTTTTTTCTTTTTTTTTTTTTTTTTAAACTTTTTTATTGTATAACATATATACAAAGCAAAGAAATAAAAAAAGCAATAGTTTTCAAAGCACTCTTCAACAAGTAGTTACAGGACAAATCCCAGAGTTTGTCATGGGTTATCATACAAGCCTCTCAGATTTTTCCTTCTAGCTGTTCATATAGGAGGCTAGAAGGTTAAATATTTTTTTTTATCTCCACAATCGACTTTTTTTCTTTCTTTTTTTGTGAAAAATAACACATGTACAAAAAAGCAGTAAATGCCAAAGCACAGCACCACAATTAGTTGTAGAACATATTTCCTGGAACCTAAATTTTCTATAGCACATAATCTAACTCAACCTATCTGGCTAGCTCATTTAAACAACCGAAATACAGGGAGCCCAGAATAAGAATGAGAGCCTTTAATCCTATAGCTTAATTTAATGCCTGGATACATCCTAGGACATATTATGTAGATAATCAAAAAGTACCGGCAAAGTCCCTTGAAGGATGGGAGAAAAAATATAGAACTATTAAACTTTACCACTGGGGAAACCTCTGATACTGTATCAAACATTAGGAACACCCAAATCAATAGGCCAAGCCCTTGATCTTGAGGCTTGCTCTTGTGAAGCTTATATACGTAGCTGAGAAGCTTAACCTACCAAAAGTTATGCCTAAGTTACTTCTGGAGGACCTCTTTTGTTACTCAGATGTGGCCTCACTCTCTAAACCCAACTCTGCAAGTGAAATCACTGGCCTCTCGGCTGCGTAGGACACGACATCCAGGAGTGAAAGTCTCCCTAGTGTATGGGAGATGACTCCCAGGGATAAGTCTGGCCCTGGCACTGTGGGATCAACAATGCCATCCTGACCAAAGTGGGGAAAGAAGGGTAACAAATAAGTATCAGTGGCTGAGAGAGTTCAAATAGTCTCAAGAGGCTACTCTGGAGATCACTCTTATGCAAACTTCAGTTAGACATTGCTACCTATCACAACTTGCCAAACCCTAACCAAAACCATTCCAGCCAATTCTAAAGAATACCTAGGGCAAAATATAAGATTCTGCAGCAGGCGGGGGGGTGGGCAGTACAAGGGTAGTTCAGTGGTAGAATTCACACCTGCCATGCGGGAGACCCAAATTTGATTCCTGGTCCATGCACTTCCCCCAAAAAAACAAACAAATAAGCAAAAATTCAACAAATGGTGCTGCAATAACAGGATATACACATGGGAAAAAAAAAAAAAATGAAATGTGGCCCTGCCATACAACATATGAAAAAAAAAAAAAAAAGATTCTACAAAAGTTCCATGCACTAGGGTAACTTTCCAGAAACCTATAACCTCCCTGAACCAGATTAAGTCCTGAAACTTAGAGGGGCCAGCCTCTCCAGAACATCAGCTAGTTCCATCTCCCTACCCCTTATTACTGATAGCCCCTTCCAACATGAACAAGTTAGAATGGGCAAAGCCCAAATACCCCTAAAGAGTGGGAGAAAGATCAAACGTGATGGTGGGGTTATACAGAGAAGGTAGGATTTAACAAACAAGTATGACTGCTGAATCATTATACTGACATTTCTTTTAGTCTACATTATCTTAGAGCAGCTATAAGTAAAAACCTAAAAACAGTGGAATTGTAACCCATACCAAAGTCTGATATCTGTTCTACAACTAACTATTGTGCTATGCTTTGAAATGTATTGCTTTTCTGTATATATGTTATTTTTCACAAAAAAAGAAAAAGAAAAAAAGTCAATTGTGATGATAAAAAAATATTCCTTCTATCCTCCAATGTTCTGGAGCAGCCAGAAGGAAAAATCTGAGATGATGGTATGGTCACCCATGACAAACTCTGGGATCTGTCTTGTAATTACTTGTTGAGAATGCTTTGAAAACTATTGCTTTTTCCTTTCTTTGCTTTGTGTATATGTTATACAATAAAAAAAGTTGAAAAAAAAAAGTTATTACAGAGACAAGACCATAGGGTCATTCACCAATAGTGGGGGGATTTCAGATGACAGAAGTAAAATGACCTGAATTTAAATGTCATTTAAATAAATACCAAAAAGAAAATTAATGTACCTAACCTAGAGCTCTCCACTAGGAAACAGAATAACAAATCAAAATATCCATCACAGCCCAAAGACCAACTTCTTATAACAATTTCATCTGCAAAAGAAAGGAGGGGCACCAGAAGCACAATTCATGAAAGAAAAAAAATGATACACTGAACTTCATTAAAATTAAAAACCTCTGCTCTGCACAAGACACAAGTAAAAGAATGAAAAGGCCAGCCAGACATTGGGAGATAATATTTGCAAAACACATCTGATGAAGGGCTTGTATCCAAAATGAAAGAACATACAATTAAAAAAAAAAACACTGTAAAGTATAGACAATACAGACAAATCAAAGATATACAGATGGCAAATAAGCATATGAGAAGATGCTCAACATCATTTGTCACTAGGGAAATGCAAATTCAAATGAGATACCATGACACACCCATTAAAATGGCTAAAATAAAAATAATTTTTTTTAAAAAAGCCCTGGCTTGAAAATACCAATTGCTGGTATGAATGCAGAGCAATAGGAACTCTCATACATTGCTGGCAGGAATGCAAAATGGTACAGCCACTTTTGAAGACAGCTGGGCAGTTTCTTACAAACATATGTATATATGGTCTCACTACACAATCTAGGAATCACACTAAGTATTTACTCAGGTGATCTGAAAACTTATGTCCCCACAAAAACCTGCACACACATGTTTATAAGCAGCATTATTCATAATTGCCAGAAACTGGAAGCAACCAAGATATCTATGGATAAACTGTGGCTATTCACACAATGCGATATTATTTAGTGATAAAAAGAAATAAGCTGGTAGGCTATGAAAAGACTCAGATAAATCTTAAATGCACATTGCTTAGTGAGAGAAACCAATCTAAAAAAGGTTACATGCTGTTATGACTCCAATTACATGATAGTCTAGAAAAGACAAAATAATAGAGATGGAAAACAGATTGTGGTTGTCAGGGATTTGGGGGGAAGAAAGGAGGGGTTGAATGGTTGAAGCATAGAGGAATTTTTAGGGTGCTGAAACTGTTCAGTATCATATAGTAATGGTGACTACATGGCAATTATGCATCTGTCAAAGCCCATAGACTATTACAGCACAGAGTAAACCTTAATGTATGCAAATTAAAAAAAAAATCATTTAGGAGGTCCAGGGATCCCAGAAAGGAAAGCAACTGTGATGAAATAATCTAACCATATTACAAACATAGAAAAACCTCATTGAATAATAAGAGAAATGAATGCAATCTGTAGGACTAAAAACAAAAGGAACTGCACAGAAGCACTGTATTTTAGTTGATGAAATTGTTTTCCAAAAGGGTGAAGGTTAACAATTCCGATACTACTAAATATTACACTGAAAATGATCAATCAAGTAAATGGATGGCTGGAGCCAGGTTGCTCACCGTTGAAAAGAATAATACAGATAAGCAAGGGGAGGAGGCCAGAATGATCCATGTGGCAGTATATCAGAGTTGGAGACAACTGTATAAACTCATGTTTCACTTAATATAGATACTACAGAATGCAGATAAACCTGGAGCACCTTGAAGTGCTCAAAGTATGCGAAGGGAAAAAAAGACCCAGAAAGATGGTGGTGTTAAAAGGACACAGGAGCCAAATGAAAGAGTGTTTGATGATCAAAGCTGGGACCATCTGAGCCACAAAATAAAGCAGTATCGGATTATAGCTCAAAGTGTACAATAAATACCAAGTTGACACTGATATGTGAATAAATAATTGAATAGAGAAGAGACAAAGCTCCCATGCAGAATTCCAAATAGTTTACATAGATACTCTGCCCTTAAGAAGGCAGAGCATAACGCCCAACTCCTTAAATATGGGCTGTGTGCACGGTGACTTCCTTCCAAAGAGCATGAGATAAAAACGGGAGGAGAAAGAGGAACTTGACAATGGAGAAGCCTGACAAATAACTCCCTTAGCCAGGGAATTCAGGTCAACACACCAGGAGTGCTCAGTCAGGCTGACAATAAGCATCCTTGGTATCCCTTGATAGAAAGGGCACTTTATCTCTGTGGTCTTCCTCCCAAAACCATAACCCCCATCTAATCATGGGGGAAACTAAGGAACTCTGAATAAAGTATACACTTTAGTTAATAATGTATCAATGTTGGTTCATTCACTGCGACAAATGTACCATACTAAAGGAAGACGTTAAGTAAGGGGAACTAGTATGGGGTATATGAGGACTCTGAACTATCTTTTTCTGTGAATCTCTCAACTATTCTAAAATGTTTTACTTTAAAAAAAAAAAAAAAAAAAAAAAGCAGGGGAGTGGGCAAAGTAGCTACATAAATTTTTGCAGAAAGACAGCTTGGAAACATAAGCCATGACATTCAACCTGGCACCTGATTTTATCTGTGCTTATGGTACAATCAAGCTATGTTGCCTTCTCCATTTCAAATATTTGATCCTATTAAGGTATTTCTCTATAAGACAAAACCCACTCAACTCTAATGAAAGGTATATTGCTATGTAGGACAGATAGAGGGGAACTGGATAAATGGAAACTTACAGTAGCAGTTCTCTGTTCATCAAACTTGGAAAGCTTCTGAAGTTCTCTATAGACTGCTCCAAGAGGTGCATATTCTAGAATTAGGTAAACTCTGGTGGCATCATGGAAATAACCATATAGTCTGAGAATATTAGGATGCCTGCAATGAAGGATGAATACTTAAATATCTGGTCTTGAAGCCAATACAAAAATATGTACTGGGCGGGCCACAGTGGCTCAGCAGGCAAGAACGCTTGCCTGCCATGCCAGAGGACCCGGGTTCAATTCCCCTTGCCTACCCATGTTAAAAAAAAAAAAAAAAAGTACTAAATATCAAGCAAATCCCTCATGTGAAATCAATGGGATTTCTAACTAGTTTTGGTCATGGACTCCCCCATCCTCTACCTCCAGTCCCACTTGACAATATGAAGCCATAAACCCATCCCAAAGAAAAATACACATATCCACATATCATTTTATGTGGAATTTCAAGATATTAATGGACTTCAATATGTTAAGACTAATATTTCCTACCTTTTAGTTATCTTTTTCCTTAGGGAAGAGATTCAGTTAAATATTAATTCCACAGAAATTAAAGAAGAAAAAAAAAAGGACATGGCATTTCCACAGTAGTCTGCTACCCAAATACTGAGACAACAAATAAGCAGTGTTCAATAAGGGCAGTAGATCTGTGCTGCCAAGAGGAGCTGGCCAGAATGTAAATTCCCGATCTTTCTTGACTCCAGCAGTTGTGTCATGCACAGATATAGACTCATGCTGCCAGACTTTAAGTATTAGCAACTCATTCAAATTTGTCAAATGCTGGAAAAGCAAAACAAAAACAAAACCACAACAGACTGCCAGTTTGCAACCCCTGTTTAATAAAGGATAAGAGGCATTGTTATCCTTCATATCCACCAAAAAATAAAAATATTAAAGTATATTTGCTCATGTAAATTACAACATTAACAAAACAGTAAATTGTCAAGAGATTTTTTTTTCAGGACCACTTAGGTCTAGATAAGTCTTTAAAAAAAAAAATCACAAATTTATTCACTCTTTGTGGTACCATGACATAGGCCTCGAAAAAGATTGCTTTGAGCTCTATATACCATTTTTTTGAACATCCATCTGAAGACTTACCTAAGGTGAGACTGTATTTCTACTTCTCTTCTCACCTGATGCTCAACTCCTGCTTTTTCCAGCTGAGCTTTAAATAATACTTTAAGAGCCAGGATAAACTTGCTTTGTTTTTCTCTTGCCAAATAAACATTACCAAATTTTCCTTTACCCAGCGGGCGACCAATTTCAAAATCCTCCAAAGCCCATTGCCTTCTAGGAGAGAACATGGACATTTTAAAATGTGAAGAAAACAATTTTTCTAATGGTTTATCAACAAGTAAATAACATTCTATAAATAATTTTATATCCAGAATTGTACTCAGTCTGTATCCTTTGTAAGAATCAAGCCAATCACCACAGTTCATGAATCACCACAAATATACAACCTCCACTTCCTCCAACTGCCATCAGCTGTGTTAATCAGTGATGGGAAACATCTTAGACTTTTAGAGCTGAAGAATCAAATGGGAAATGTTCCAAAGCTGTATTATGCTCAAGAGTATAGACCTACCAAAGACATAACACTTAAGAAAATAAAAAAGGATCTGATAGGCAATTGGGAGAGAAGAATGCTTCAGCATTATCTCTGAGCTTTTTTCTCCATCCTCCTTCTGCATCTCCAGAGATGCTAATATCCTTTTGGGTTGAGACCCACTCTGGGGGTAGACTGAGCCACTGTTACAAAGGGAAGCAGGTTGGAACCATAGGGCAGCTGGGGCAGAGAATCCCTGAAATAAGACTCTGAAAGCCTTCATTAGACAGCTAAAAGCAAAAAAGTAGGTTCATTCCTGGTTCCTCCGACTACATTCTAGAATTTACATAATTCGGAAATTGGGAAAATTTCTGGGGAAGATCTTGTATCCCAACCTTATAATGAACAAATACAATAATTACGTTGGCACTGTCAAAACACTCATACAGACAAACATATGCATTGTAGGTCTGCCATTTTTGTGTTTTGCCTTTTTTTTTAATTTGCACTTTTGTATAATAGAAAAAAGTCGAAAAGCAAAAAAAAAAGCCTAAAAACATACATAAACTACATACAGTGGTCATTTCGGGGGAATAAAAGGAAACTTTTTATTTTACAGATTTCGAGGTATAAAAGAGTCATACAAGCATTTTCTAAATTTGAAAAGCATTAAAAAGAAAACTTGAGTAGCTAGTAAATATTCATCAATAACAAAATTCTCTCTTTTTAAAAAAAAAAAGATTGGAGCCAGCTTACTTCTTTGATTCTTCTTTTTTCTGTTTTGATTCTAGTTCCTTTCCAGGATTGTTTCCTACAGAATGAATAAGTTTAAAATGTTGATATATGAATAGAGATGACACAAAGAATGGTCACTAAAAGATTAATGGTATTTATCAAGAATGGTCAACCTGGACTATTTTTTTTTTTTATTTTCTTTATACTTTGAGAAAAGACTACTACACCCTAATCTGGCTTCCACTATGTGAAGTCTTTAAAGTATAAGGCATTAGCCCACCAAGACGTACAATAAAATAGCATACTAAAGTTACTATTTCATTTGCCATGAGAGAAAGGACATTTCTACTTGTCTCTCTCAAACAGAATATGCTCTGCTCAAGTATCTGAATGTGGGTCCAAGTTGGTTTGTTCCTCCATGGTTTGCTATCTCAATTAATGGCATCGATGTCACCATCCATCCCTAAATCCCTCTTCACTTATCTTCCCATTATGTCCAATTTACTGCACAGTTCTATTCAGCCTACAACCAAAGTGAGCTCTCAATTTGTGTGTACCTCTCCATACTGGCTATGTCTTTGAATAAGTCAAGCTCTTCTGAGTCTTAGATTCCTCCTCTGTAAAACGGATTTCATAACTTTGGCTACTTCACAGAATCGTAGCAAGTACGGAACAAGACAAACTGGATGAAGGAATAATTTATCACAGAGCCTGCAGAGCGTAACTGCCACCCAACTCCACCCAGTTCAGGCCATCATCTCTGGCCTAAACCAGAGGACAGCCTCTTATCTAATAATCCCTGGAGGTAGTATTGCTACTCTCCAGTTCACTGAACACATTCAAAATAAGCTTTCTAAAAGGCAAGTCATGTCCCTCCTCTGCTGAAAAACCCTTCAGCAGCTTCCCAATGCATTGGAGAGAAGCAATGTTGGATCCATGAGACCCCATTGCTTAACATCGCCAAAACAACATGATCTCACCCCAGCCTGCTTCAGTAAATCCACTTTCCCCAACTTCCTCCTGTACACAGAACTTTGAACTTTTCAATTTTTCAAATGAAATGTACCAGCTACAACACCACCCAACAGTCAAACCCACTATTAAGCAATGAAAAGAACATGAGATTAGTATCATCTTCCCTCAGTAGCCCAGCGGTCCACAAGGGTGGTAGTCAGGGCTCTATTTCCAGCACAGCCTGGCCCAGAATAGACCTATTACTTCAACCTGAACATTGTATTTTCTCCCCAATCTCAACAGATATGACAAAAGCTGGGGCTCCAAATCAAGAAATGCAAGTTTATTCGTTTGCTTCTTTAGCAATGTGAAAAATAATGACAATTCAACAAGATTCAAAAAACTGGCTTACCAGATACTTGTGGCTGGGACGGCTCACTCTTTTGGGTGTGATTTGGCGGCCTGGAGACAGGATGAGGCACAGGTGTTGTCTGCAATTGCTTCTGTTTCTGAATCTGAACAGGTTTACGGTTGGAAACAAGCTTTTGTGCTTGTGCAGGAATGCGCTGGGAGCTATTTGAAGGACACAAGACCCGCTGTGCCTGGCCACTACTTGCAGATAACAGATTCTGAGGAGGAAACTGTGGGGCCACCAGAACACGTTTTGGACCATCACCAAGGGAAACTGTAGTCT
>PVIY010060520.1:0-11599 GCA_004026745.1 Myrmecophaga tridactyla
AAAAATTTAGAATTGCCATAGCCCAAACAACCCCAACAGAGATATGGAAAGATCAAAGATGATGGTGGAATTATACATAGAAGATAGGACTTAACAAATGAATGTGAATGCGGAATCATTACATTGATATCTCTTTTAGTTTCCAGTATTTTAGAGCAGCTAGAAGTAAAAACCTAAAATTGTGAAATTGTAACCCATGCCAAAGACTGAAATATGGTCTATAACTAATTGTGGTGCTGTGCTTTGAAATTTATAGCTTTTTTTGTATATACGTTAATGTTCACAAAAAAATAAGGGAAAAAAGTCGATTGTGATGATAAAAAAGTATTTAAGCCCACTAGCCTCCTATATTCTGGAGCAGCTAGAAGGAAAAATATGAGAGGATCGTCTAGTAGCCTGTGACCTACTCTGGATCTGTCCTTTAACCACTTGTTGAAAAGTGCTTTGAAAACTATTGCTTTTTTATTTCTTTGCTTTGTATATATGTTATATTATACAATAAGAAAGTTAAAAATAATAATAAGATCGACAAACCCTGAACTAGACTCACAAAGTCAAAAAGAGAGAAGATGCAAGTAAGTAAAATCAGAAATGAGAGGACAGTCATTACCACAGACCCCATGGAAATAAAAAAGATCATAAGAGGATACTATGAACAACTGTATGCCAATAAACTAGACAACTTAGATGAAATGGAAAATTTCTTAGTAACATATGAACAACTTATGTCAACTGGAGAAGAAATAGAAGACCTCAGCAAACCAATCACAAGTAAAGAGATTTAATCAGTCATCAAAAATCTCCCTACAAAGAAAAGCCCAGGACCAGATGGTTTCCAAAGGGAATTTTATCAAACATTCCAAGAAGAATTGATACCATTCCTGCTCAAACTCTTCCAAAACACTGAAGATATAAACTCATTCTATGAAGCCAAAATCACCCTAATACCGAAACCTGATAAAGATACTATAAGAGGGCGGCTGCCGTGGCTCAGCAGGCAGAGCTCCGACCTGCCGTGCTGGAGGTCTGGAGTTTGATCCCTGGTGCCTCCTGCCAATATGCAAAATAAAAAAAAAAAAAAAAAAAAAAGATACTATAAGAAAGGAACACTACAGACAAATCTTTTTAATAAATATGTATGTAAAAATTCTCAACAAAATACTTGCAAATAGACTCCAATGGCACATTAAAAGAATTGTACACCATGACCAACTGGGTGTTCCACATATGCAAATGTGGCTTAACAAAAGAAAATCAATTAATGTAATACAACACATTAAGAAATCAAAAGGAAAAACCATCTCAATTCATGCTGAAAAGGCATTTGACAAAATTCAGCATCCTTTCTTGATAAAAACACTTCAAAAGGGAGGAGTTAAAGGAAACTTCCTCAACATGATAAAGGGCATATATGAAAAACCCACATCAAACATTTTACTCAACAGTGAGAACATTCCTCTAAGATTGAGAACAAGACAAGGATGTTCACTGTCACCACTGTTATTCAACATTGTGCTAGAAGATCTAGCTAGAACAATTAGGCAAGAAAAAGAAATAAAAGGCATGTAAATTGGAAAGGAAGAAGTAAAACTCTCATTATTTGCAGATAACATGATCCTATATTTGGAAAATCCTGAAAAAAACAAAACAAAACATGACAAAGCTACTTGAGCTTAGCGAATTCAGCAAAGTGGAAGGATACAAGATCAACATGCAAAAATCAGTAGTGTTTCTATACACCAGTAATGCGCTATCTGAGGAGGTAATTAAGAAAAAAATTTCGGGCGGGCCACGGTGGCGCAGCAGGCAAGAATGCTTGTCTGTCATGCCAGAGGACCCGGGTTCAATTCCCGGCCTGCCCATGTAAAAAAAAAAATTTCATTTACAATAGCAACTAAAAGAATCAAGTATCACTACTACCCGTCATAACTTGCCAAACCCCAACCATTCCAGTCAATCCTAAAGAACACCTAGGGCAAGGCATAAGATTCTGCAAAGGTCCCATGCCCTAGGGTAACTTTCCAGAAACCTACAACCTACAGATGGGTCCCTGGACCAGATAAGTCCCGAAACCTAGAGGGCCCAGCCTCTCCACAACATCAGCTAGGTCCATCTCCCTACCCCATATTATTAACAGCCCCTTCCAATGTGAAAAAGTTGGAATGAGCATGGTCCAAATACCCCTAAAGAGTGGGACAGAAAGATCAAAGGTGATGGTGGAGTTATACAAAGAAGGTAGGGTTTAACAAACTAGTATGATTGCTGAATCATTATATTGATATTTCTTTTATCTCCAGTATCTTAGAGCAGCTAGAAGTAAAAACCTAAAATTGTAGGATTGTAACCCATGCCAAACTTTGAAATCTGTTCTACAACTAATCGTTGCCCTGTGCTTTGAAATGTATTGCTTTTTTGTATACATGTTATTTTTCACAAAAAAGAAAAGAAAGTCAATTTTGATGATAAAAAATAGTTATTCTTTCTAGCCTCTAATGCTCTGGAGCAGCTAGAAGGAAAAATCTGAAATGATGGAATGGTAGCCCATGACAAACTCTGGTATCTGTCCTGTAACTATTTGTTGAAGAGTGCTTTGAAAACTATTTTTTTCTTTCTTTGCTTTGTATATATGTTATATTATACAATTTAAAAAGTTTAAAAATAATAATCAAGTATCTAGGAATAAACTTAACCAAGGATGTAATGGATTCACACACAGAAGACTACAAAACACTGCTAAAAGGGATCAAAGAAGACCTAACTAGGTAGAAAGACATTCCCCTAAATGCTGTTAAGGTGTCAGTTCTAACCAAATCGATCTACAGAGTCAATGCGATACCAATCAAAATTCCAAAAACGTATTTTGCAGAATTGGAAAAGTTAGTTAAAACAAACTTATTTGGAACGGAAAGGGCCTCAAGTAGCCAAAAACATCCTGTAAAGGAAGAATGAAATGGGAGGACACATACTTCCTTACTTTAAAGCTTATTATAATGCTGCAATGGTCAAAACAGCATGGTACTGGCATAAAGATAGACATAGTAGTCAATGGAATCAAATTGACAGTTCAGAAATAGACCCTCAGACCTATGGTTAATTAGTTCTTGACAAGGCCCCCAAATCTACTGAACTAGGACAGAACAGTCTCTTCAATAAATGGTGTTGGGAAAACTGGATATCCATATCCAAAGGACTGAAATAAGTTCCCTACCTCACATCCTATTTAAAAATTAACTCAAAATGGATCAAAGACCTAAATATAAGATCCAATATCATACAACTCCTAGAGGAAAATTTAGGGAAACATCTTCAAGACCTAGTAATAGGAGGTAGCTTCTTAGATCTTACACCCAAAGCACAAGCAATGAAAGAAAAATTAGATAAATAAGAACCACTCAAGATTGAATACTTCTGTGCATCAAAGAACTTTTTCAAAAGGGTGAAAAGGCAGCCAACTCAATAGGAGAAAATATTTGGAAACCACATATCAGATAAAGGTTTGATATCCAGTATATATAAATAAATCTTACAACTCAACAATAAAAAGACAAATAACTTAATTATAAAATGAGCAAAAGACATGAATAGATATTTCTCCAAAGAGGAAATACAAATGGCTAAAAAGCACATGAAAAGATGTTCATTTTCATTAGCTATTAGGGAAATACAGATCAAAACCACATTAAACAAACAGAAAACTACAAGTATTGGAGAGGATGGGGAGAAATAAGAACAGTTATTCACTACTGGTGGGAATGTAGAATGGTACAGCCACTGTGGAAGACAGTTTGGCGGCTTCTCAGAAAACTAAATAATGAGTTGCCCTATGACCCGGCAATTCCACTACTCAGTATATACCAAGAAAATATGAAAGCAGGGACGTAAACAGACATTTTCACAACAATATTCATAGCGACATTATTCACAATTGCCAAAAGATGGAAACAATCCAAGTGTCTACCAACCAACGAATGGGTAAATGAAACGTAGTATAAACATACAATGGAATATTAATGAGCAGTAAGAAGGAATGAAGTCCTGAAGGACGTGACAACATGGATGAACTTTGAGAACATATTGCTGAGTGAAATAAGTCAGAGAAAAAGGATAAATATTGCATGATTTCACTATCATCAACTAACTAGACCATGTAAACTCATAAAACTTAGAATATAGGTTATCAAGAGATAGAATGGGTCTAGAAAATGAGGGGCAGTTGCCTAATACGTACAGAATTTTCAACAAGACTGAACTTAAATGTTTGGAAATGCATAGAGATGAGACTAGCTCATTAATGGGATTATAAGTAGTAGTGCTGAATTGTAGGTCAATTTGGTTGAAAAGGGTTGTTAACAGTCATGTACGTCAGTAAAAAAAAAGTTAGAGGTTTAAATAAGGGATGGTATAAAACAGTGAACCTTGTGGTGCACATTGTAATTAATATTACAAATATAAATAAGTTCTTCCATAAACTAGTACAAATGTACAACAATTGTACAAAGGGTTAATAGAGTGGTAAATAGGAAAAAAGTACCTATTGCAATCTATGGACTATAGTTAACAGTAATATCTTAATATTCTTTCAACAGTTATAAATGTACCACATCAATACTAGAGATCAATAATAGGTGGGGATAAGGCTTATGGGGTGTTTTGGGTTTTCTTTATGTTACTTTTCTTTTTGAAGTAATGAAAATGGTCTAAAATTGAGAGTGATGATGATTGCATAACTAAGTGATGCTACTGTGAGACACTGTATACTTTGGATGGATTATTTGGTATGTGAATACATCTCAATAAAATTTGCAGTTAAAAAATGGGAGACAGAAGAGAAAGACCAGAAAATGGTTAGGGACAGCATGAACTGAGAATGTTTTAATGGACAGAAAATTTTTGTCAGAGAATATAAGCCTGACCTCTGGGTTGCTCAGGCTGTACTGAAATCTCAGATGAAAAAAAAAATTATTGGAACATAATTTGATGGTTGTGGGGTTTATTGAATCTCCCTGCCAATGAAGGTTTTATTCCTGTATTGAGCCAAAACATAAGAAAACTGTTTGTGAAGACACGGCCTTGATTTCCTGAACAGTCACATCCTATTAGTTCTGCTCTGGCAGGGTACTTTGGCTGACATGAAGAAATACTTTAAGCTACAAGCTACAAGCTACATCCTGTCCCTGTATTCATCGTAAGATTGCTAATGGGGACCTGGCTGGCCCATTAGAGAAATGTCTTGAAACTGCAACATCAGGAAGTATTTGCTTCTGAGGAAGTGGCTTATTTCTCTGTATGGGTGAGATAAATACATGAGTGTGTTTTTTTCTCTTTATGTCAAAGCTTCCAAGAAGCTCAGAAAAATAACGACAGTTCAACATAATTATGTTGGAGCCTATGAGCTACATAATTTCAACCTTGCCCTGGTCTTGCTCTACCTTCTCTAATTCTAATTTTGTATGTGTTTATACATTAATATTTTATGATATAAAAAATATATTCATATATGCATATATATAATATAATCTCTTATATAGTACTTATTATGAACACTATGCAGTATTATCAACATTAACTCAACTGGTCTTCACTATAACCATACAAGGTAGATATTATTATCATCATCATCATCATCATCTCCATTTTACAATTGGGGAAACTAAGATACAGACTGGTTAGGTGGCTTGCCTAAGTTCACAAAGCTGTTAAGTACAGTTTGGCTAGACAGTCTGTGGTCTTAGTCACTACACAGTATTGCTTCCTTGCTTCTAAGTGTCCTAAACTAGGTTAGGGGAAAAAAGTATATAAAAACTTACCTGGAACTTAGTCATGCCCAACTGTTGTGAAGACCGTCAGAGGCCTAAGAAGGCAGAGCTATTGAGATGGGAGAGAAGAGGAGAAAAGTTACAAGCTAGGGGGGCAAGGAAAACCCAAGTCGTAAATTCTTCGAATCACCCAGGCCAGAAATGCACACAAGCCATCTGGTAAAACAGCCAAGCCGTAACGAAGAAAAATGGGAAAGTCCTTTTTTTTTCCCCATAGATCCGCATCACTCAACATCACAGCCCTATCACTTACCCCATAGTTCTCCCAACACTCACTCCCACAGATCCTCATCATTAACTCCCCAGACTCCCCTTTCAAACACCCCACATACCCCCATCCCTCACCCCACAAACTCTCCTCACTGACTCCGCAGACAACCCCGCCCCATTCACTCTCCCCACAAACTCATTCATCAGATTATAAGCTCCTCCCCCGTCACCTAACCCAGAGACTCTCATTACTCATCTCAGGGCCCCTCCTCTCCCACCTTTCTCGTCTTTAAAGAGCACACACTGGTCCCTGTCACTCCGCCCACACACCACCTCAGCCCTCCCACTTCCGCCTCCGCTCTGAGTGACTTCTTGACCTCCTGATCTGCTGTTAAGACGTGAATTATTTCCTGGCAAGGTCCGCTTGGTGCTTCCAAAATCAGTCACAACTTCCTCCTACAGCCACTTACTTTGCCCTTTACACCACCGTATGTATGAACCGTCACTGTGCCTGCTCATGCGCAGTAGCCCTTATTGAAGCCATCGGTGCTAGTCGCTACGATTGTATTCCACCGTAACCTCAACTTTTAGATAGCTGGCAAGAAATATGGCCGCCTCAATGAACCCTGATGTCAAGGAAGCAGACATCTTTAGAGTTAGTTACCATTCCGTACACCGGAGAAATATGCCTCGTAAGGTTTGAAAGAGATAGTATTTCGAGAGGAATTTCGCATCCGTGGCGGTAAGAGTGGGGTCTTTCGTACAGAGGCTGAAGATAGGCGAATTATACTCGTGTTTGGAGAGTTTGACAGAAACTGGTATGTAAAAATTTCGAGCCCAGGACCACAGCGACCCCATTGGGAGATACCACTGCAGATCTGGAGGGAGGCCTGGAATGGTACTGTCCTGGGAACTTTTACCGAGAGAAGAGAAGCAAAGCGGGAATGATATTTTCCTCTACAGATCAGTACCGCTGGGGAGCTGAGCGGAATGTGTGCGGGTGGTCGCCCTCTTAGACAGATTATACTAGAGAGATGGGAAAAAGCCGGAAGTAGTACAGATAATGTTGGGCTGGCCCGGGGTGGTATGGTCTTCTTTGGAAGATACCATTGGTGCAGGTGGGGGAGAAGGCCGAGGGATGGTACAATTCTGCCCTCAGAGAAAGAGACTTGAAGACAGTGACGTCAGGAAATGTAGTTGCTGGGAGAGTCGGAGACAGAAACCTGGGGCAAAAGGGCCCGGGCAAGTTGAGGTCCTAGGTGAAAGTCTCCTAGTGCTGGAGACTAGGTGAAAATCCAGATCTTATGGTGCCCTGTCAGGCTCACTTTGCATCCACTGCTTGTGACCCAGAGAACTCTTAAAGGGCTTCGATTCAGAGTCCTACGGGGTGGTGCTGAAGTCTTCAGTGAGGAGATAGACAGTGCTAAGGTTCTGGATACATTTGCATGGGAAGGACAAAATGTACCCAGCAATTAAGGAGATGATTTTTTTTTCAGGCTATTGCAGTAGGAAGAATGATCCTTAATGAGGCAAATCTCGAAAGGATTTCACCTACAGAGGCTGGTGAACAGAGGAGTTATTCATGAGTCTTATGGAAGTCCTGAGGAAGGATGGAGACAGACACATGTTAACTTAGAATGTGCAGAAGCCTTCTCTAGATCTCTGTTAACTAGGACATCAAAGCCTCTCTGGTCAGTCCTTAAACATGGGTCCCTGTTCTTTCTTTCTCCTTCAGTGTCCCTATGTTCTGACTTGGCACCAGCGCCTCTGTTAACTCTTCAATCATAAAAATCTTCTTGGTTTGACCTAAAGCTCAGGCCCTCATTGAGTAGTTCATCATTACTGCCCTTCAAGTTTCTGTTAACTTTTCCACCAATGTCTCTCTGGTCTGACCTCAATCCCAGGCTTCTTCAACAATTCCACCCTCATTGCTTCTCTGATCCAGGCCTCTGTTATTTCATTCCATCAACAATTATACTTTGTGAATTCGAACATTTGCCTCTGTTAACTCTCATACCTTCAGTGACCCTCTGGTGTTAACTAGAACCCGGGCCTATTTTTACTCTTCTGTCACCATTATCCCTCTGCTCTGACTTCCTATCCTGGAATTTATTGACTGTTTTGCCCACCAGTGCCCTTCTGGTCTATATTTTGAACACTTCTGCTAACAGTTCCACATCAATGATCCTCTAATCTACATATCAAATCCTAGGCCTCTCCATCATTATGACCTCTGCTCTGATTGCAGACTTAGGCTTCTGTTAACTCTTCTGCTATCAAGGCCTCTCTGGTCTAGCGGACCTCTGAAATCTCTCCCACCATTAAGTCCCTTAGCTTTTACTGTGAACTCAGACACTTGGTAATTGTTCTAGTGGCAATGCCTCCCTGGACAGACCACAAATTTGAATATTTGTTCAATTTTCCCAGTTTATGCTGCTATGATCCCATCTCAATTCTGGACCTTTTCTATATAGTCCACTATCAATGCTTTGCAACTTTCATTTTGAATCAGCTGGGTGGCTCCCTTGCTGGTCTCACCTGGGATCTCTCATATGGCTACAGTCAGATGGTGCCTCCACCAGGGCTGGATGATCTAGGATGGCTTCACTCACATATCTGGTGGTTGTGCTGGCTGTCATCTGACCCACATATCTCCAGCAGACTATCCAGGTTTTACACTATCTCAAGATTCCAAAAGCTTCAGAAGAGAGGGTAATCTCCACTACACTGAGTTTTTCAAGTTCATCTTGCATCACATTTGCTGATGCCCCATTGACCAAAGCAAAGCACATGGCTGAACCCAGAGTCATTGTTGCGAGGGACTGTACAAGAACAGGAATACCAGGAGAAGTGACTCAATGTGAGGCGTCTTTCATTGGAAGGCATTAATGTAACAATCTGCCACAACTGCTTAATGTTTCCCACATCACTGACCCTCTGATTCAGAAACCAAATTCAGGACTCTGTTAACTCTTTCACCATTAATGCCCTGTGGTTCTTAAATCAAATCTGTGACTTTGTTAATTCTTCCACCGTCAATATCCCTCTGATCTGGATCTTGTTCTTGGATGTAAAGAACAAATTTCATCATAAATGTCTATTTGGCCTCACCTCAAATTGAGCCTTGTTATGTTTTCTATCATCAGTGCTCCTCTGGTCTGATCTAAGATTTCTGTCAAAATTCCACCATCAATGAATGCTCCTCTAGTCTCATCTTGAACCTAGGTTTCTCTTTACTCTTCCATTATAAAAGTTCCTCTGCTTTAACCTTCAGTCCAAAACTCTGTTAATTATTCAAATGAGAGGATTCTTCTTTTAGGACATTGAGCCCAGTTCCTATAAAATCTTCTACAGTGTCTCTATGAGTTGATATTGACCCTAGGTCTCTGTTAACTATTTCACTATTAATGTTCCTATAAGTAGGACCCATGCATGTATTAGTTTTTTCAACACCAATGCCCCTCTGGTCTGACCTTGAACTCAGCCTATATAAATAATCCACGATTAATGCCCCCTGGTTCTAGAACTTTAAACTAGACTTCTGTGAACTCTTCAACAATAAATACCTCTCTCATCTAGATATCAAATCCTGGGCCTCTGTTAACTCTTCCACCATCAATATTCCTCTATATCAAATCTGAAAATTAGACCATTGTTAATCCTCTCACCATCAATTGCACGCTAGTGTAGGACTCAAATTTTTGTATTAACTCCTCTACCTCTAATGTCTCTTGGATCCGATCTGAAACTTGGGTGTCTTTTAACTATTTTGCCATCAGTATTCCTCTCTTTTAAATTTAGAACCCAGACTTCTAAAAACACGTTCACCACCAATACCCCTTTACTCTTTTTATTTAACTTTTTTTATTAATTAAAAAAATTAACAAACAAAACATTAAGATATTATTCCATGCTATATAGACAATCAGTAATTCTTAATATCATCACATAGTTGCATATTCATCATTTCTTAGGACATTTCCATCGATTTAGAAAAAGAAATAAAAAGACAACAGAAAAAGAAATAAAACGATAACAGAGAATAAAAAGATTATACATACCATACCCCTTACCCCTCGCTTTGATTTACCACTAGCATTTCAAACTAAATTTATTTTAACATTTGTTCCCCCTATTATTTAATTTTATTCCATATGTTCTACTCTTCTGTTGATATAGTAGATAAAAGCAGCATCAGACACAAGGTTTTCACATTCACCGAGTCTCATTGTGAAAGCTGTATCATTGTTCAATCATCATCAAGAAACATGGCTACTGGAACACAGCTCTACATTTTCAGGGAGTGCCCTCCAGCCTCTCTGCTACATCTTGAACAACAAGGTGATATCTACTTAATGTGTAAGAATAACCTCCAGGATAACCTCTCGACTCTGTTTGGAATCTCTAAGCCATTGACCCTTAGTCTCATTTCACTCTTCCCCCTTTGGTCGAGAAGGTTCTCTCAATCCCTTGATGTTAATTCTCAGCTCATTCTAGGGTTTTTCTCAATCCCTTGATGCTGAGTCTCAGCTCATTCCAGGATCTCTGTCCCACGTTGCCAGGAAGGTCCACACCCCTGGGAGTCATGTCCCACACAGAGAGGGGGAGGGTGGTGAGACTGCTCGTCATGTTGGCTGGAGAGAGAGGCCACATCTGAGCAACCAAAGAGGCCCTCTTGGGGGTGACTCTTAGGCCTAAATTTTAAGTAGACTTGACCTATCCTTTGTGGGATTAAGTTTCATATGAACAAACCCCAAGACTAGGGGCTTAGCCTATAGCTTTGGTTGTCCACACTGCTTGTGAGAATATCAAGAATTCAACTTGGGGAAGCTGAATTTCTCCCCACTCTCACCATTCCCTGAAGGGGGCTTGCAAATACTTTTCCAGTCACTGATCAAATCACTCTGGGATTCATCGGGGCATCACTCTGGACAAACCAACAAAATCTCATGTCGTACCTGAGATTCCAAGTACTGATGACATTCAATCAAACTATCTACATGAGTTATATTAGGAAATGCTCTAGTCAAAATATAAATTTTGTAACAAATAAACATTTTTTTGCTTTAGTCTCACACATAAGGTGACATTTTAAAGTATTAATTATCAGCTATTTTCAGCACCCTGCAATAATGACATTCCTTTGTTCTTCATGCAAAAACATTTTTAAATTTTGTAGATTGTACATTTCACTATTGTTATACACTCTAGGCATTCCTAGATTATACCATCTCGATCTTTAACATCTATCTTTCTTTTTGATTTCATTTATGTCCCTAGCCCTCCTCCCTCTGTCATTCTCACATGCAGCTTCATTCAGTGTTCTAAGATAATTACATTACAGTTAGGTAGTATTGTGCTGTCCATTTCTGAATTTTTGTATCCAGTCCTGTTGCACAGTCTGTATCCCTTCAGCTCCAATTACCCAATATCTTACCCTATTTCTATCTCCTGATGGTCTCTGTTACCAACGACATATTCCAAGTTTATTCACTAATGTCAGTTCATATCAGTGAGACCATACAGTATTTGTCCTTTAGTTTTTGGCTAGTCTCACTCAGCATAATGTTCTC
>PVIY010060521.1:0-11599 GCA_004026745.1 Myrmecophaga tridactyla
CTCCTTCCTCCACCCGGTGGGGGTGGGTTGGGCGTAGAGAACAGCCCACCTCGTGACTGGGGAATGGCCCAGCCCTCCCTGGCCCTGGGGAGGGGCGGGGCAGGGGGAGCCCTATAATTGGACGAGTCTGGGATCCCTGAGTCTCACTCAGCCTGAGCGGAGAAGAACGTGGTTGCCCTGCAGCCGGTGAGAAGCTGGGTGGGTAGAGTAGGACCCATGGATCAGCTTAGGGCTTCAGGGAGGAGGGGGCTGGTGACCTCTGGAGCCTCTGGCCTCCAGGGAGAAGATCTTGGGCAGGGAGGGGAGCGAAGGAAACTGAGAACTGCTCGGGTAGAGGAGGTGACTGCATGCCTGACTCTGGACTGAAGCCGGAGCTGGCAGTGAGGCCGGAGGCAGGGAGACTGGACCCAGCACAAAGCGGGGCACAGGGGCACACCCTGTCTGGACTAGAAGGTGCGGGGAGAGAATCAGGAGATGAGCCATAGCCACATCCCATGAATTGCCAGGGTCATTTTTGAGTGCTTACTTTGTGCCACCTTTTTCCTTAGATCTCCCTAACAGGGAGGGATTCGTTGGGCATGTAGCGGCAGGATTACTTGAGGGTCAATTGGAGGAAGCTTTTAAAATGAGAATTAGAGTAGTTAATACATGCAAGAAGGCACTCCGATGTGAAGTTGAAGCTTAAAAGGTGAAAGCAGAACAAGGAATGCAATGTTGAAGTTCAGCAAGCTCAGTTGGGACACAGATGGAACTTGGGCGCAGTGAGTGGAATTTGAACCCAGGGAGAGGAAGATGCCACCTAAATGTGGACAAGGAGGTGGGAGGAGACAATGGGGAATCACACGGACAATGGAGAGGCAGTTTGGTAACGTGTTTGGATTAGGTCGTAGCAGATAATGGAGGTGGGTGGGTGGGCACGGCCTTTCAAGACTGGGGACGGGACTGACGAGTCTCTCTCCCTAGACTGGCTGATCACAGGAAGATGAAGATTCTGTGGGCTGTGTTGGTGGTCACACTCCTGGCAGGTATGGTGAGCTGGTGGGATGGGGGCGGGCAGGCTTGCTTAGGTTCCCCCTCCCCCTCCCATACTCACCTTTACTCCTGCCCCCTTCAGGCCCTGGGCTCCCCCACCCCCACCTTTCTTTCAACAGTCTGTCTTTCACTCGAGAGCAGGCCTGAGTCTCAGGCCTCTCTGCTATTCTTTGGTTCTGGGCCTCAGTTTCCCCATCCCTAAAATGGAAACAACAATTTCTAGCACATAGTTTGAGCTGTGATTCTGTTTGTTCTCCATCCCTACACCCCTCTCCCCACACCCCTGGGCATGGCCCTGCGTGGGGCCTGCAAAGACAGTTATACGTGCTTGGCAAGTGATGAGAAACACCGGGCACCCCCTCCACTGCTCCAAAGAAGCCCATGAGGACTTGCGGAGCAGCCACTGGGTTCCAGGCGCCTGGTGGAGGGGCCAGAGGGAGCAGGAGGGCTCTGACCGGGCTGTGAACTTGCTCCTCACAGGATGCCAGGCCGATACAGAGCTGGAGCTGGAGGTGCCGCTGGGTCAGGAGCAGCCCAGCAAGCCCTGGGAGCTGGCCCTGGGACGCATCTGGGAGTACTTGCGCTGGGTGCAGACGCTGACTGACGAGGTGCAGGACGAACTCCGCAGCACCCAGGTCAACAAGGAGCTGACGTGAGTGCCTGCCTGGGCGCCGGACCCTCCTGATGGGAGGCTCCCTGGGGACCCTCACGTCTGGGTTCCTCTCTGTTCCTGTAACCAACTCTTGAGGTTGCTGGACTCTGTCCATTTCTTGCTTGCCTCCGCCTCTAACTCCTGGCTTGACTCCTGTAGTGTAGTCTCTCCCGCTCTGCCTCCCCCCCGCTTCGTTTTTTGGGGGGTTCTCTGCCTGCACTTTCTTGCCCAGCCCCAGCCGGGGTCTTTCTCCCCATTTCTCTCTCTCCACCACCCTGACTCTCCATCCTCTCCTGCCTGCCCTCTTGGCCCACAGGACACTGATAGAAGAGACCATGAAGGAGGTGAGGGCTTACAAGTCCGAGCTGGATGACCAGCTGGGGCCCATGGCCGAGGAGACTCGGGCGCGCCTGTCCAAGGAGCTGCAGGCGGCACAGGACCGGCTCGCATCGGACATGGAGGACCTACGCGGCCGCCTGGAGCAGTACCGCAACGAGATCAAGGCCATGCTGGGCCAGAACACCGATGAGCTGCGCACCCGCCTCGCCTCCCACCTGCGCAAGATGCGCAAGCGGCTGCTCCGCGACGCCCAGGACCTGCAGAAGCGCCTGGCCGTGTATCGCGCTGGGGCCCACGAGGGCGCCGAGCGCAGCGTGGGCACCATCCGCGAGCGCCTCTGGCCGCTGCTGCAACAGGGCCGCCTGCGAGCCGCTACCGTGAGCAGCCTGGTGGGCCAGCCCCTGCGAGAGCGCGCGCAGAGGCTGCGTGGGCGGCTGGAGGAGATGGGCGCCCAGGCCCGCGACCGCCTGGAGGAGGTGCGCGAGCAGATGGAGGAGGTGCGCGCCAAGGTGGAGGAGCAGGCCGAGCAGATACGCCTGCAGGCCGAGGCCTTCCAGGACCGCCTCAGAGGCTGGTTCGAGCCAGTGGTGCAAGACATGCAGCGCCAGTGGGCGGAGTTCGTGGAAAAGGTGAAGGCGGCCGTGGGCACCGCCCCCACCACTATCCCCACCACCGCGCCCCCCTCCCTGCCCAGCGAGAATCAGTGAGCGCCCAGGCTCTGTGCCCACCCGGCCCCACTCCTGCCTCATGGCTCTGTCTGCCCCTCAGCCAGCTGGGAGCCCTGGCTCTGCCCCCACAGCCCTCCTTGAGGGCCCCAATCTAATAAAGATTCATGGAGCTTCACAGCAGTCTCCAGGCATGCACTCGTGATTTCTCACAGCCTGAGCCTCGGTTTCTCTTTCCTTCCCCACCACACTGGCCTCGGGGTGCCCCACACTGGCGCTTCTGCCTGGCTGACTCCACGTGTGTGTCCCTGCTTCTCTCCATTCTCCCTTTTTCTTATCTCGGCTTCTCTCCGTTTTGTTTCTCTCTCCAAAACGTGAGTTCTGGATTAAAGCCAGCTTTGGGCTGTTAAATCCTGCTGTTAACTCAGACCATCTGAGTGATGTTGAGCAGTGGGGGTGGAGGACTCCCTTTCCCCATAAAAAACAACACCTGTGTCCCCATAATAAACAACACCTGCCTCCTACACTCATGAATCAAAATGCCCCGAGACCAGTGCCATCTTATTACTGCTATCCACTCTCGATTCTCCCTCTCTGTCCAGCCTTATCTGATTCTGCCTCCTTCCCTTCCCTGGCCTCTGGGCCTCTGTCTTGCTCTCCCTGAGAGCTGGTTTCCTGTTTTCCTCCACCTCTATCTTTTATCTCTCCCTCCTAGGGTTTCGTTTCCCCCTTGCCCTCCTTCGTCCTCCCCATCGCTGTTAGGCGAACCCCTCTGCTTTTCCTCTGACTAAGCAAGACCCTCTGTCACTCCTGCCCAGCTGCCTTGCCCTCCCCCTACCTTCATTCTGTCCCTCTCCTCCAGTCCTGTTGTCTGCCTCTTATATCTCCCAGCTAGAAACCTTGGGGGAGAAGGGCGAGGTGGCCCTGCTCTGGGTGGGCCTATGCCAGGCCTCCTGGAGACTCCATGGAGGTCGGGGCTGGGGAGACCCATCTGGAAGTTGGCAGGGTTGGCCGGTGGCGGAGGTGGGGGGGCGGGGGGTGGGGATGAAGCACCTGGGAGCTGCTGGCACTTTCCCTCTGCCACCCCCTCAGTTCTCAGCTGAGGAGAGGCAGGCTTCCACGGGCATGGGCCCAGGCTTGAACATGTGTCTCCCAGGCCAGGCCTGAGCTTCTCCAAGTCCTTGTGCTGCAGATTCTGGCCAGCCTCGAGCACCTATGTGGAGGAGGGTTCCCTACCCCCCACCCCCGGAGATGACCCACAGGGTTGAGGGAGGAGGAGGAGGGTCAGTGACTCCTAGGTGGGTTGGCCCGAGTGCTACTGCTTCAGCCTCCCCAGATATCAACCAGATGTGCAGGGGTGGGGAGAGGGGGATACATTGGCACGTCTCCCAACTTCAGTTGAATCTTTTAAATTTTTTTAATTGAGGTGCAAATAACCTAACACTACGAACTAATAAATGGTTCCATTGAACAGCTGAATCTTGAATTCTCATATATATCTTAGGACCCCTAAGACTGCTACAAATTTCTGGACGAGGAAGAAATCTCAGCGCAGGGGGCAGGGGTGCCCCTTCAGCACAGCCTCAGCCAGCTCTAGGGGGTGGAACAAGAGCCGGCGAAGGGGGGTTGGGGAGCAGAGATGGCAGTGGGTGCCATGGGGTAGGGGTGGGGGACTGGCCGCAGCAGGGAAGCAGAGTTGGGGAGCAAAGACACTCCCCCCTTTAACCCCTCCCTGACCTGATGGATGTTCCTTGGGTGTCCCTCAGTTTCCTCATTTGTGAAATAGAACTGCTGGTAGCTGAGTTGGGGGCTGTTTGTCATTCTATTCTTGGGAGTGGGGAGCAGGGTTGGGTGGCAGACGTCTGGGAAGGTGGCCCGGGCGGGCACACTGGAAGCGCTGAGCTGGCCAGACCAGGGGCTGTCGCAATCCCGCCAGGGCAGCCTCTGTGCAGCCCTTTCACAACCACCCCCCAAGGCCAGGCCTCCACATGTGGTTGTGGGGTGAGGGGCACAAGACAAGCCAAGTGTCAGGGGGCAAGGGAGGTCAGAGTCAGCCCAGCCCCCAGGCCAGCCGAGGAGGAGGAGGCTGCCTCCAGCCCTGGGAGGCAGATGTGGAGGTGGCAGGGAAGAGGGTTGGGGGTCGGGATCCGTGCCAGGATGTCCAAGTGCACCTAGGAGTGCTGCCTGGGAGAGCGCAGAGGAACAGGTGGAGTGTTTACGGGGAGGGGGTAAGGGGGACTGGGCTTTGGTGGAATGGATGGGGGCAGGGCATACATTGGGAGCCTTGAAGCTTAAATTTTGGAGTTTTAACAGGCTGTAGAGACACCTCCCCACCCCCCCACCCCCAAAAAAGGGAGATTGAGGGCAGTGAAGTTAAGACCCCAGAGAGCATTGGTAGAAGTGTAAGTCCTTCCCAGGTGCAGGATAAGGGGGAGCTTGAGGGAGGCAGGAGGTGACTTGGGGGTTTGGAGTGTGGGGGTGTAGCTGGAGACATGCAGGGGCACAGGAAGAACTGTGTGATTCGAGGAGTCTAGCTCTGGAGGGTGTGTGTGTGTGTGGAAACAGGGGCCTGGGGACACAGAGTGTGAACTGGGGGGCTAAGCCCCCCGGCCCCACCCAGGGTTACTGAGGAACCCCCGGAAATGGGTAGCAAGCAGGAGGGAAGAGAGCCACAAGAAGTGAGGGCTGTTTCCGAAGGAGAGGAAGGCCTGTGACAGTCTGAAGACCTCCTGCCCCCCACCCCCCAGCCGGGGAAATTAGGGGGTGAGAGTGCCAAACAGCAAGGGGCTTCCAGCCTCCAGGACACGCCCCCAAACCGCCAACAGCCAGAGGCGGAGAGAGGAAAAGGCAGGTGGGTGCGGGGAGGCAGGAGGCCAGGGGGTGGCTCAGAGGGCGGGAGACCAGCCTGACCCGCCCCCTTCCCAGCTGATAAAGGCCCTGGGTGGGCCAGGACCTCCCACCCCTGCTGTCCTACATCAGATTCAGGTTAGTGCTCAGAGCCCGGGACGGGACCCCACCCCCAAAAGCGCAAGAAAAGGAGGGGTGGGGATGAAGGGGGAGGCAGGAGGGAGGTCATGATGGCCCCCACCCCGCTCCGCCTGCAGAGTGCCCCTCCGGCCCCGCCATGAGGCTCCTCCTGTCGCTCCCGGTCCTGGTGGTGGCTCTGTGGATCGTGTTGGAAGGTAAACGCAGAACTGGAGAATTTGAGAGTTGGGGGTCTGGAAGCGTGCAGCTGGGCACAGGCCAGCTTGGGGCACCCCTGAGAGCTCTGGGACCCCTTTTGCTCCCCTGACCCCCAAGAGTCCATGGCGTGTCCACCCTCCAGTGCCAGGTGGGTCTCAAGCCTCTCCCGGGAGCGGCCCAGCAGGCTGCGAATAGGCTCAGAAAAGCCCTAGCAACCGATGACGTAACGCTCCCCTCCCCCAGGGATTGGCTGGCCCGCTTCTGTAGCCTGGGAGGTGGCGAGGGGTGGAAGAGTCAAGCAATCCCTGACAGATTGAGC
Source organism: Myrmecophaga tridactyla (assembly GCA_004026745.1). Lineage (NCBI taxonomy): Eukaryota > Metazoa > Chordata > Mammalia > Pilosa > Myrmecophagidae > Myrmecophaga > Myrmecophaga tridactyla. The sequence continues at coordinate 6,191 of PVIY010060521.1, forward strand.
CCCATCTGGTCGCTCCAGTACCCCCCTTTCTCACCCCATGAACCCCTAGAATCACATTCAAGGATGTCCTTCCCCATCCCTGGAATCCCATCGTAAGGCTTCCCGGTACTGAAATGTTCGCACGCCCCGCCCCTCCATCCTCTGGGCAGGCCCAGCCCCCGCCCAGGCGGCACCCAGCATCCACAGGACCTTGGAGAGCATTCCGGACAAGCTGAAGGAGCTTGGACAGACCCTGGAAGACAAGTCCCGGGCAGCCATTGACCACATCAAAAAGAGCGACATTCCAGCCAAGACCCGGTGCGGACCCTGCCCCAGGCAGGAGAGGGCTGGGGTGTCTCTGGGGGAAGCCTGAAGGAGAAGCCCAGGTCCTCCCCCTTTTACAGATTAGGAAAACAGAGGCCCAGAGATGGTCGACCATATCCCCGTGTTCCCGCAGCCAGCTCCGGCTGCTCAGACTGGGTAGCCAGATCCCTTAACTTGCAACCTGGGCACATCACAGAGATGGTCCTGGGTGATGGCGAAGGGCCCAGCCTGGGAGTCAGACGGAACCGCCGTCGACCCCTTATGCCCTGCGTGATCCTGGGAGAGGGGCTTCACCCTGGAGCCTCAGTTTCCTCATCTGTAAAATGGCTTTTATTGGAGAGAAATAACCAGGAGGACCTGCGCAGGGCTTGGCACGTTGGAAAATGTTCAATAGGTTCTGACATGTGCTCCATTTGGTGCTGCCAGGATAGAGAATTGTTCATTGGGAACAATCATTGACTGAGCATTTGCTAAATGCCAGCAATTGTTCCAATGTGGGGACTAAGACAATAGTGAGCAAGGTAAAGTTCCAGCCCTGAGGGAGCTGACATTCTAGGTGGGATAAAACAAACTATAAACCAGCCAACCATCCAGGAGATTAGTGCAAAAAGAGCCCAGTACCATAAACAGACAGGCTGGTGGCCAAAGACTGGGAGGGGTTGGAAAAGGGTTGGTGGCATTTAAATTGAGATCAGAATGGTTAGTAAAATCCAGCCAGGTAGAAACTCCATAAGGATGTCCCTCGATGGAGGTAAGTGCAAAGGCCCTCAGGCAGGAGGATCTGTAGATATGCAAAGTCAAATTTGCCAGGAACGACTTCTGGAGAGGGTGGCCTTTGACACAAAGAAAACAGCCTGGGCAAAGGTCGGGAGGCCAGAAAGAGCCCTTGTAAGAGCAGGGAGCTAGGGCAAGAGTAGGCTTGGAAAAAAGGCTGGTGGTGGGAGATTGAAGACCTCAAAAGCCAGGCCACGGTGGAGTGGTCCATCTGGGAAACTGAGGCAAGGGGCCATACTCACCCAGTGCTGTACTCCTGCTAAACCCACAGACCAGTGGGGAACTCGGCTATTTTCTTGGGGAAGAGGCGATAAGGGAAATCAGGAAGGCAAATAGGGGATAGGGCGGGGATTTGTTCATCCTGGTGGGAGGTGTGATGGCACCCAAGGACCCTTCCTCCATGTCTCCCAACAGGGACTGGTTTACAGACACATTAAAGAAAATGAAGGAGAAATTCAAAATTGCCTTCTCCTGATCACCCAGAGGGTCGTCTTGTTCTTCTGTGTCCTTAGCCAAAGGAGAGGCCTCTGAAATTTCCCACATCCTGGACCCTGCCCTGAGGACTCCCTCCACAATGACTCATGTCTCCTCAAGCCATTAATAAAGTCCTATAAGAGTCCACCTGAGTGCTTCTTCTCTGTGGGACAGGGGCTGCGGGACAGGGTGTGGGCCTTCGGGAAAGAGTTACAGGAACTCAGACCAAATGAGCATTTTCCACTTGCCCGATGCTAAGGATTGTTGCTCTAATGTCATCTCCTCCTGGAAGCCATCCCTGATGCCCACCTCTGCCTACTCTGGACCTTCACAGACTGGAGACAGTCCTGGACTGTGCATCCCATGACGGAGCTGCTGTTTCCAGGCCTGGCCCAGCATAAGGGCTGGCACAGTGCCAGGACTTAATACTATTTGGTAAAAGGAGTGATTATGCTGAATCTGAAAAGAAAAAAACAAACAAACAAAAAATAATGCATTAAATATTGACAGAGACCCTGTGAGGTAGATGCTGTCACTGCTCCTATTTTACAGATGAGGAAACCAAGGCACAAAAGGCTAAAACCACTTGCCTGTGGGTAGAGCAGGCCACCTTGCCCACTCAGCTTTCCCTCGGCCCTGGGCCTCCCTCCCCTGATGTCAGACATATTAAAATGCACTCACATCCCTCATTAAATACAATTCAGATGAGAAATCGCACTGTGGTTGGCTGCTTGGCTCAAGGTTATATTCTGTGTCTATTTAAGCAAACCATTGGTAATTTTTTACCTGGTTGTTTTCTTCTAGCATTTTGGAGCCAGTCAATTTATTTTTAAGGCCTAGTATTTTTATAAGCCCCAGAAAAGCTTTGGAGTTGGACGTCCAGGAGACCCAGGGACAGAGAAAATGGACTAGCAGTTCACACTGGTATCAGAAGATAGGCGCAAACTCACAATAAAATTAAAGCAACAAAGAGGTGCATTCAGCTCCGAGTCCGCCTGCGGAAAGCGGAGGGCACAAAACACCAGGTGTTCGTGAGGATATGAGCACTGGGGTACACGCCTTGCGAAAGGGGGGGCGGGCCTGGGTCACCTTGATGGAGAGAAGCCTGGCAGCTCCAAGTGACTCTGAGTATTTGTGCGGCCTGGGTCCCAGCAATCCTGCTTGAGGAACATACGTGCCGGTGGAGGAGGATGTGCTGTGGCATTATTTGTGGAGGTGAGAGCTGGAAGCAAAGTAGCATTGCTAGGGAGAGGGAAAAATGAAACGCAGATTATTATGCAGCAGTAGAAAGAAGGAGCTAGATGCTCAGACAGCCACTCAGAGAGATCTAAAAACATATGGTAACATCAAGGGGAAAAGTAAGAAACAGGATGCTTCCTGTTTTTTACTTTCCATAGCACGGTGTCATCCATATAGAATTAAAGCTTGTCCATGTGAAACCACCCTGCGTGCCTTGAGAATCCTTTCTTTTTTTTTTTAATTTATTTATTAATTTTAAAAATTAAGAACAAACAAAAACATTAACATATAATTCTGTTCTACATATATATTCAGTAATTCTTGAGAATCCTTTCACACCCACATTGGAGGGATGCTGAAGGAGGGAAGAGGAATCGGAGTGAGGATAGGGGAAAAGGTGGCAAACAAAGAAAGAGGGAGAGGGAGAGGAAGGAGGGAAGGAAGGAAAAGAAAGTATGAGAGAAAGAATGATTTGGCCCTAGAGTCACTCTGCAGTCAACAGACTTTCAAAGGCTCAAAGCACCTACACTTTTCCCACTCAGCAGCCAGAGGGATCCTGCTAGCAGACAAGTCAGATCAAGTAGCACCTCTGCTCAGAATCCTCCCACCTCTATCAGAGTGAAATCTAATGAGTGTACCAAGGTCTACAAGTTCCACGTGATCCAAGTTCCCCTCCCCCTCCCCATCCCTTCCCCCTCCCTCACGTGCAACTCCTCCTTGCCGTTCCAACACAATGCACACTGCGCAATTTCTACTTCTGAGCCTTTCCATGTGCTCTTCCCCTTACCTGAAATGCTCTTCCCCTAGACATCCAGATATCTGCCTAGCTCACTCCTCACTTCCTCCAGGTCTGTTCATACATCACATACACACACACACACACACACACAACATTGCAGTCTCACCACTTTTTTTGTCCCCTTATTTGGGGCTGTCAACTTCATGAAGGCTGTCCCGTTCCCCCACCATGCCCCAGTGCCTAGAAGAGTACCGGCGCCTGGTAGAAGCTCAGTAAATACTTTTCGGATGATGGAAGGAGCATTTAAATTCCAGTTGACCAGCTGATACTCAATTATGTTTGGTAGATGCTTGTTTTCCATTTATTACCCATTTTTTAATTCTAATTTTGCTTTTATATTGTAGAGGCAATGCACTTGTTCTTTTCAGGTTTGCAAACATACCTTCAGTACTTCAGAGAACAAATAGCCCTCATCACACCAAGGAAGAATTAGCCAGAGAGTTCCAGACATGTATGTGATAGCATTCACACTCCAGACAGTACCCCTACGTATGCTTGAAGCTGCAGAAGCACCCACCCAGGGAAAACACCACTCAGTGTGTGGCGCCCAGCCTAGGTGGCCATGGAGAGCTTCCTGGAGGAGGAGACATTGGACCTGAAAACTGAAAGATGATTCAGAATTAGCCAGACAAAGAGAATTGTGGAAGAGTTTGATAAGCAATGTAGTTGTTCCCATGAATATTTATCGACAAACACATGCATGAAAAACTGAACAAAACTGAATGAATGGAGCCATTTTGTAAAAAAAACTTTGGCAGTTCCTCAAAAAGTTAAATAGAGGGCCCGCCCTACCAAGATGCTGGAGCGAGACACTTCAGGGCGGTCCCCCCAAAGAAGCTTTGAATCACTAGCAAGAACTGGCAGAAATAGCTTTCTCAAAGCGATCCTCCAAACTCATTGTGTGGATAAGCCCTGAAGGAGAGCATGTCCACAAGTCCATCTGCAAACATAACAAGCTTAAGGATCAGACACCACAGACTCTAAATTCCAGAGAGGACACATAAAGTATCTAAATGTCTAGGTTTCAACAAAAGATTACAAAACATACGAGGAATCAGGAAGCAATGGCTCAGGCAAAGGAGAAGTTAATAGAAACCATCAATGAGGAGGATCGGACCTGGGACATGGCAGACAAAGACTTTTAAAACATAGACCTAAATATGCTCAAAGAACTAAAAGGAAGAATGGGCAAAGAACTGATGGGAGTCAGGAAAACAATAGAAGAACACAAAGAGCATATCAACAGAGAGACAGAAATTATGAAAAGGAAATTATGAAGACCACAGTAACAGAAATGAACAATTCCCTGAAGGGGTTCAACAGCAGATTGGAGCCAGCTGAAGAAAGAATCAGTGAACTTGAAGATAGGACAGTTGAAATCATTCAGTCTGAGGAGCAGAAAGAGAAAAGAATGAAGAAAAGTGAACAGAGCTTGAGGAACCTGGGGGTCACTGTCCAGCATATCAATACACAGATTGTGGGGTCCCAGAAGGAGAAAAGAGACAGGGACAGAGAGAATGTTCAAAGAAATAATAGCTGAAAACTTCCCCAAATTAACTAAAGACATGAATATACACATCCAAGATGCTCAAGGAATTCCAAACAAGATAAACCCCAAGAGTCCCACACTACACCATGTTATCATCAAACTGACAATGAGAGAATTCTGAATAAAGCAAGAGAGAAGCAACATGTCTTATACAAGAGAGTCTCAATCATATTAAATGACAATTTTTTCATTGGAAACCATGGAGGCAAGAAGGCCAGAGGAATACAAATTTAAAGGGCTGAAAGCAAAAAAAAAAAAAAAAAAAAAAAAA
>PVIY010060522.1:0-11605 GCA_004026745.1 Myrmecophaga tridactyla
GCCCCCCAGGATGTCCTTCCGGGACTTCCTGCGCGAGTTTACTCGCCTGGAGATCTGCAACCTCACGCCCGATGCGCTCAAGAGCCGCTCCATCCGCAAGTGGAACACCACGCTCTACGAGGGCACCTGGCGGCGGGGCAGCACCGCGGGGGGCTGCCGCAACTACCCAGGTGACCACACCCCCAGCGGGCGTGGGGCACGGGGCACGGACCTGGCGGGGCGGTCCTGGGTGTCCTCATCTGTGAGATGGGGACACGATCGTGCAGACCCCTCGCATTTGCTTTGAGTGGTAAATTCAAAAGAGTAAATTCTGAAGAGCTCAGAGTGGTAACAGGGGAGTGGGGGGGGGAGGAAAGGGTTAGAGACCTCCTTCCCTCGCCCCCTGTTTTGCCATCTGGCCACCTCCCTGTTGCTCCCTGCGCCCCTCCTGGTCCTTCTCCTGTCCCCTGTCCCTGGCTTCCCCATCCATGTCTACACCCTAGCCTCTCCGTCCTTGACGTTCTCCCCTCCAGCCACCACTCTGGGCACACCGGAGCTGGTCTTGCCCAGTAGCTGCTCCTATCTGAGTCCACCTTTGCCAACATCCCACTCTGACCTCCACCTTTGACCCTGTCAGCTCCCCTACTCTACATTCCTCTTTTTTTTTTGACTCATTGAGTCAAAATCATTGAAATATCGTTGTCTGATGAAGCCGTTATCTTTGCACACTCTTGCATCTCCTCCCACCTCGTCTTCGTGTCTCTGCCTACCCAGGTCAGAGCCCATCATTCCATCTTGTCCCTGCACATGCTGGGTTTCCTGGCCCTTCTCTCCCTCTGTTCTTTTTCCCTGGGCACCAACCGCAGTTCTCATTGAACCTAACCCAGCTCTCCACCTCCACATGCCGGCACCGGAAATGTTGCACGTGGCTGGAGAGAAATCACACAACCAAGACAGTGCTTCCTCTGGAAATGCACAGCCACAAACCTCAAATAAGCACTTTGCACAGTCCGGCAATTCTCTTAACTGGTTAGGAAGGTTCCCAGTCTCTCATCAAACCTCCCTCCACTGGTACGTCCAGCTGAGGACTTGACTTTGTGCTGCATTGAGAAGGTGGATTTCATCAAATGCAGGTGGAACTTCATGTCCCCAAGTCCCCCAGCCCCATAGGGACCTGTGCCCATCTTCATTGCCTCCCCATTTGTGATGAATGAAGACAGAAGGCAGAACTGTCTCTACTTGTGGGGACCTCCCACCTCTGCTCTACATGTCATTCTCACTCCCACTTAAAGCAATGGGCTCTTCCATCTGTCACCTCTCACTCTTGTGTGGCTGTTGGGTCCTTCCATCAGCTTCTGCCCGTTATGGAGAATCTCCTGGAAATTCACAGCCACAAACCTCACTCACCCCCTCATTTCTCTGCTCACCTTCAAAGCAAAATTTTTCATGAGTTACGAACTTCAAATGAATTTCCAGTTCATTTTTTTTAACCCACTGCTGTCCAGCTTCCATTCCCACCACACTGCCCAAGCAGCACTTTGAAGGTTACCAACAGTTTCTTCTCTGCTGTACACCACTGCTGTGTTTTTTGGTTCTCACCCTCCAACAGTTCTCAGCGTGCCTCCTTGCCCTCTGTTTTGAAGCATTCTTCTCTCTTTTAGGGATCCAACTTCATTATTTCCCCCGAACATATCATCAGTTTTCCTTATGCTATTTATTGAGAAGTCCCTCCTTTACTTGCTGACCGGCTCTGATATAATCTAGTTCTCATGTATGTGTGGGTCTGTGTCTGGGTTTGCCATTCTGTCCCTTTGTCTGGCTGTCCCTCAGTCACCAAGCACATTGATTTAATTGGTCTAGATTTCTAAGATGTCCTGCTATTGGGGAGAGTGAATTCCATCTTCAGTAGTCTCTTGGCTATTCTTGACTCTGTTTTTTTTTTTCAACTGAGATTTAGGATCATCTCCCCATGTTCTAAAAAAAAAAATTTTGAGATTTTTTTATTTGGAATTGCATTGACTCTATAGATCAATTTGGGGAGAACTGATAGCTTTATAATTTTGAGCCTTTTTAACCAAGAATATGGTTTCTCTCTCCATTTATTTTGGTCTTCTCGAATGTCATCTGATAAAATTTTCTAATTTTCTTCATAAAGGGCTTACACGTCTTTTGAGATTTGTCCTAGGTACTCTAATCATTTTGTTACAGTTGTGGTATCACTTTTTAAATTACATTTCCCATGTAATAGTTGCTGATACAATAACACATGGTTGACTTTTAGAAATATTTTGTAGCAAGCAAACTTGCTAATTAATTGTACTAATTGATCTGTAGATGCTTTTTGATTTTCTTCATTGAATATATACCATCTGGCATTGATGGCAAATTTGTTTCTTTTCCAATTCTTACAGCTTTTGTTTCTCTTTCTTGTTTAATATGCTGGTTAGGACTACAGGGTTTCAGTAGTAGCAGCTGTGAAGGCATGCTTACCTAGCTTCTCTCTCTTTTTTTTTTTAATTTTTAAAACTTTTTTATTGTATAGTATAACATATATGCAAAGCAAAGAAAGAAAAAAGCAATAGTTTTCAAAGTACTCTTCAACAAGTAGTTACAGGACAGATCGCAGAGTTTGTCATGAGCTACCAAAAGATCCTCTCAGATTTTTCCTTCTAGCTGCTCCAGAATATAGGAGGCTAGAAGGCTTAGATTTTTTTTAATCATCACAATCAACTTTTTTATGAAAAATAACATATATACCAAAAAAAAGTACATTTCCAAGCACAGAACCCCAATTAGTTGTAGAACATATTTCAGAGTTTGACATGGGTGACAATTCCACAATTTTAAGTTTTTACTTCTAGCTGCTCTAAGATACTGAAGACTAAAAGAGATATCAATTTAATGAGTCAGCATTCATATTCATTTGTTAAATCCTATCTTCACCGTATAACTCCACCATCACTTTTGATCTGTCCATCTCTCTCTTTAGGGGTGTTTTGAGCTATGGCATTTGTAAATTTTTCATACTGGAAGGGTCTGTCACTAATATGGGGTAGGGAGATGGAAATATCTGATGTTCCGGAGAGGCTGGGCCCTCTAGCTTTTGAGACTTACCAGGACCCACCTGGAGGTTGTAAGTTTCTGGAAAGTTGCTCTAGTGCGTGGAACCCCTGCAGAATCTTATATATTGCCCTAGGTGTTCTTTAGGATTGGCTGGAATGGTCCTGGTTGGGGTTTGGCAGGTTATGATAGGTAGCAAGTTCTACCTGAAGCTTGCACAAGAGTGACCTCCAGAGTAGCCTCTCCATTCTACTTGAACTCTCTCTGCCACTGATATTTTATTAGCTATACCTCTTTTCCTCCTTTTGGTCAGGATGGACTTGTTGATCCCACTGTGCCAGGGTCAGATTCATCCCTGGGAGTCATCTCTCATGTTGCCTACCTACCTTCTCTCTGAAAGGGAAAATTTTCAACATTTCACTACTAAATATTCACTGTACGTTTCCCCACTAAACCTTTTTACTCTAGGTTTTGCCTTTTATCAGATTGAGTTTAATATTATTAAACTCTATGTGTTTATTGTTGATGATAATCTACATTTATTCTTTTATCTGTTTACATGGTAAGTTACATTTATCGATTTTCTAATATTAAACCAACTTTACGTTCCTGGCATTAAAGCAACCCAGTCATGACGTACCTTTTTATTTTTATTTGTTAGAGAATTTGTGGGTTTACAGAACAACCATGCAAAAAATACAGGATTCCCATATATCAGCCTATTATTAAAATATTGCATTGGTGTGCTGTGTTTGTTGCAATTGATGAGAGCCCATTCTTATAATTGTACTATTAACTATAGTCCATGGTTCAATTTAGGGCTCGCTGTTTGTGTGGTGCTGTGCTATGAATTTTAAAAAAACATTTTTATTCTAGTAACATGTATATATAATCTAAAATTTCCCCCTTTTAACCACATTCAAATCTATAATTCATTGCTCTTAATTACATTCACCACCATCTATTAACAAAACTTTCCCATCATCCCAAATAGAAACTCTTTCCATTTTAAACCTGAACTTTCTATTCCCTACCTCTGCCCAAGCCCCTATAACCCATATTCTAGATTATGACTCTGAGTTTCCTTATTCTGATGATTTCATATCAGTGAGATCATGCAATATTTATCCTTTTGTGTCTGCCTTATTTCACTAAGCATGCTGTCTGTGAGGTTCACCCCCTGTTGTCACATGGATCAGGTCTTTGTTCCTTTTTTATGGCTGAGTAATATTCCACCCTGTGTATATACCACATTTTTTTTATCTGTTCATCAGTCGATGGACACTTTGTTGTATCTATATTTGGGGAATTGTGAGTAATGCCCCTCTGAACATCAGTGTGCAAATATCTGTTTGAGTCCCTGCTTTCAATTCTTTTGGGTATATACCTAAAAGTGGGACTGTTGGGTCATATGGTAATTCTATACTTAACTTTCTGAGGATCTGCCAAACTGTTTTCCCCAATGGCTGCACCATTTTACATTCCCACCAGCAATGAATGAGTGTCCTATTTCTCCACAACGTCTCCGAAATTCTTGTAATTTTCTGTTTTTTTTTTTTATGTAGTAGCCATTCTAGTGGGTGTAAAATGGTATTTTACTGTGGTTTTGATTTGCATTTCCTCAGTGGTTATTGATATTGAGCATCTTTTCTTGTGCTTTTTGACCATTTATCTATCTTTGGAGAAATATCTATTCAAGTCTTTTGTGTATTTTTTAATTGGGTTGTTTATTTTTTTGTTGTTGAGTTGAAGGACTTCTTAGATGTTCTGAGTATTAAACCCCTGTTGGATATATGGTTTCGAAATATTTTCACCCATCGTATAGGTAATCATTTTACTTATATGAGAAAGTCCTTTTTTTAATGAAGTTTTATTGAGATATATTCACACCCCATACAAACCATCCGAAGTATACAATCACTGGTTCATTGTATCATCAAATAGTTGTGCATACAACCCTTTGATTGCTTTTAGAACATTTCATGATAAAGTGCCTTGAGGCACAAAATTTTTTATTTTGATGAAGTGCCTTTTATCTATATATTTTTCTTTTGTCACCTGTGCTTTGGGTACAAAGATGATTTTTTTTTTTTTTTTTTTTTTTTTGCATGGGCAGGCACTGGGAACTGAACCCGGGTCTCTGGCATGGCAGGCGAGAACTCTGCCTGCTGAGCCACTTTGTCCCAACATAAGTTTTTTATATAACAGTTTTACATCTAGGTTTGTGAGATTTACTTGTAATTTTCTTTCTCATGCTGACCTTATCCAGTTTTGAGATTGATGTTCTTTTTCATCTTATTAAGTGAATGGTGATATGTCTTCTCTGTTTCCTAGAAGATTTTGTGGGAATGATTTGTTTCTGGAATGTGTGGTAGAACTTGTCTGTAAAGCTTTCAGGTCTGCTCTTTGGTTTGTGTGATGATTAACTTTTGATGTTGAATATCTTTAATGGTTATTGGGCTATTCAGGTTTTCTCTTCTTGAGCTTTTTTTTTTAATTTTTAAATTAAAAAAAAAATTTAGTAACAAACACAAACATCTTAACTTAAGATCATTCTGTTCTACATATGTAATCAATAATTCACAATATCATCACACAGTTGCATATTCATTATCATGATCATTTCTTAGAACATTTGCATCAATTCAGAAAAAGAAATAATAAGACAATAGAAAATACCCCTCCCTTTCATTGATCACTAACATTTATTTTAACTTTTGTTCCCCCTATTATTTATTTTTATTCCATATGCTTTATATGTCAATGCTCTCAGCCATTGACACTTTATTTTGTCTCTTTTCACTCTTCCCCCTTTTGGTCGAGAAGGTTTTCTCAATCCCTTGATGCTGGGTCTCAGCTCATTCTAGGGTTTTTCTCAATCCCTTGATGCTGAGTCTCAGCTCATTCTAGGATTTCTGTCCCAAATTGCCAGGAAGGTCCACACCCCTGGGAGTCATGTCCCATGTAGACAGGGGGAGGGTAGTGAGTTTGTTTGTTGTGTTGGCTGGAGAGAGAGGCCATATCTGAGCTACCAAAGAGGTTCTCTTGGGGGTGACTCTTAGGCCTAATTTTAAGTAGACTTGACCTATCCTGTAGGGTTAAGTTTCATATGAACAAACCCCAAGTCTGGGAGCTCAGCCTGTTGCTTTTGTTGTCCCCACTGCTTGTGAGAATATAAAGAATTCATCTTGGGGAAGTTGAATTTTCCCCCTTTCTTCTTGAGCCGATTTTGATAAGTTGTATTTTCTAGGAATTTATCCATTTCATCTGTTTTCAAAGTTATTGACATAAAGCTAGCCTTAATATACTAATAGCTCATCTGTCATAATGCCCTCTTATTCACAATGTTCATTTATCTTTATTAATCCTACAAGCAGTTTGTCAATATTATTACTCTTACAAAGAAAATTAGATTTTGTTGATTCTTTCTTTAGTATTATTATTTTTATATATATATTAATCTTTGCTCTTCTGTTTATTATCTCATTCCTTCTACTTTCTTTGGGTTTATTTTTAGACTTTATTTTATAACTTCTTAAATTAGATGCTTAGTGTCTTAATTTGGATTATTTTTTTCTATTATTACCTAAGGCTATAAATTTCTGTCCAAGTACATATTTAATTGCATTACACAATCTTAATGAGTAATGTTTTTTTCTTAATTGAGATGTAATTCACATGCCATAAAATTCACATTTTTAAAGTGCACGGTTCACTGGCTTTTTGTATATTCATAGTGTTGTGTGACCATCAAAACACTTCATTCCAGAACATTATCATTACCCCCAAAATGAAACCTTGTATCCATTAGCAGTCAATCCCTATTTCCCTCTCCTCCCAGCTTCTGGCATCCACTAATCTTTCTGTCTGTATGGGGTTGCCTACACTGGGCATTTTCTATGAAAAGAATCATGCAATATGTGAGGGTTTTTTTGTTTTTTTGTTTGTTTGTTTGTTTTGGGCGTGGGCAGGCTCCAGGAATCAAACCTAGGTATCCAGCTCAGTGGGCAAGAATTCTTGTGCTCAGTGTGTGAGCTTTTGTGTCTGCTTACTTTACTTAGCATAATGTTTTCAAGGTTCAGCCACCTTGAAGCATTTATCAGAACTTCATCTTTCTTTATGACCAAATAATATCCCATTGCATGGATATGCCACATTTTTGTTTATCAGTTTATCTGTTCATGTACACTTGGCTTGTTTCCACCTTTTGACTATTTTGAATAATGGTTCTATGATCATTTGTGTTCACGTGTTTGTATGAACAAAAGTTTTCAATCTTGGGGTCTATTCCAGGAGTGGAATTGTTGGGTCATATGATAACTTTTTAAGTTTTGAGGAACTGCCAAACTGTTTTTTCCGAAGTGCTTGCACCACTTTATATCCCTAGCAGCAGTGTATGAAGGTTGTGATTTCTCTCCATCCTTGCCAACATTGTCTGTCTTTTGGATTATAGCCATCTCAGTGGACATGAAGTGCTATCTCATAGTTTTAATTTGCATTTCCCTAATGACTAATGATGTTGAGCATCTTTTCCTGTGCTCATTGACCATTTGTATACCTTAATTGGAGAAATGTCTATTGAAACCATTTGCCCATTTTAAAATTGGGTTATTTGTCTTTTTTATTGCCAAATAGCCAGTTCTTTGTATAGTCTCATATGTATTCTTTTTTGGTATGTGATTTGCAAATATTTTCTTCCGTTCTATGGATTGTCTTCACTTTCTTGACAGTGACCTTTGATACACAAAAGTTTTAAATTTTAATGCTGTCTGCTTTCTCTATTGTTTTCTTTGGTAAATTGTGCTTTGGGTGTCATATCTAAAAAAAATTCTGAATCTAAATTCATGATGACTTAGAACTGTGTTTTCATCTATGAGTTTTATAGTTATAGCTCCCCCATTTAAGCCTATGACCCAGAGTGAGTTAATTTTTGTATATGGTTGAAGGTAGATCTCCAACCTCATTCTTTTGCATGTGGATATCCAGTTGTCCCACCACCATTTGCTAAAAAGATTGCTCTTTTCCCCATGGAGTGGTCTTGGCACTCTTGTTGAAAATAAGTTGACCACAATCAGGTGAGTTTATTTCCAATCTCTCAGTTCTTTTCCATTGATCTAGATGTATATCCTTATGCAGATACCACACAGTTTTGATTACCGTAGCTTCATAGTAAGTTTTGAAATCAGGATGTGAGCCCTCCAACTTTGGGGGACTTTTTGTTTAGATTTGTTTCAAGATTGTTTGGGCTATTCTTGAGCCCTTCCATTTCCATATGAAGTTTAGGATAAACTTGTCAATTTCTGTGAAAAGCCAGCTGGCATTTTGATAGGGATTATATTGAATCTGCAGGATGCTTTGGATGGTGTTATATTAACAATGGTAAATATTTTAATCCATGAACGTGGGATGTCTTTCCATTTACTTAGGTCATCTTTAATTTTTTCAATGCTTTTTTATTTTTTCAGTGCACTTCTTTTGTTAAGTTATTACTATTTTATTCTTTTTGATGCTGTTGTAAATGGAATTTCCTTAATTTCATTTTCAGATTGTTTGGTCCTGGTGTGTAGAAACACAGTTGATTATTTATATTGCTCTTGTGTCCTGCAATCTTGCTGAACTCGTTTGTTAGCTTTCCTAGTTTGTGTGTGTGTGTGTGTGTGTGTGTGTGTGTACCTCTTAGAAATTTTTATATATATCAGAAGTTCATCTTTGGAAGTTCTTTAAATCCTGAGATGAAACTAAGTTCTTCCAGAGAGGATTTGCGTCTATTTCTGCCACTTACCTGGGGCTGCTACTAGCCCAGGGTTCTTAGAAAATTACATTCTGTGCTTAAGGTTCCCTTGACCTTTAATTCATACAGTCGCATGAATGAAAACTGCATAGCCATGTGAAGGCTGGCTTGTAGTTATAAATTCTCAGGAGGATTTTTGTTTTCTTCCTCACACTGGGGCTTATTTCTCTTTTACACTTATACATCTGGTGTTCACCTGCCCCCCCCCCCCCAGTTTTATTGTAGAAGTCGATTGGATTTTCTACTTTGGGCAGGCCCTGGGCTTTGTCTCTTGCCCTCCATGCCCAGTGCTTAGGGTCTCCAGGGGTAGACAGAAGCCCCTTGGCGTTATTTGCCTTGCGGAGCTCCTAGTTTCATTTTGTGAAAGCATTTGTATTGAGATATAATTCACATACCGTAGGATTCACCCATTTAAAGTATACAGTTCAGTAGCTGTTAGTCTATTCACACAGCTGTGTATCCAGCACTATGTCAATTTCAGAACATTCTTACTACCCCAAGAAGGAGCCCCTGACCCCTTAGCTGTCACCTCTCCAATCCTCCCATCCCACTTATCCCCAGGCATCCACTAATCTACTTTCTGTTTCTATGGTCTTACCTGTCCTGGACATGCCATATAAATGGAATCATACTATATGTCATCCTTTTGTGTATGGATGGCTTCCTTTACTTAGCATGTTGTAGCGGACTTCATTTCTTTTTATTGCTGAATAAAATGGTGTGGATTTACCACAATCCATGGTGTGGATTTACCACATTTTGTTTACCCATTCATTAGCTGATGGATATTTGGGTTGTTTCTACTCTGGCTGTTATGAATAATGCCACTAGGAACATTTGTGTGCAACTTTTTGGGTGGATGTTTATTTTCAATTCTCTTAGATCTATACTTAGGAATAGGATTGCTGGGTCATATGGTGACTCTGTATTTAGCCCTTGGAGGAGCTGCCAGACCAATTCTGCAACACTTTAGATTCCCACCCTCATTCTCAGTGTGCAAGGATGCCAGTTTCTCCACATCCTTACCAACATGTATTGTTTTCAGTCCTTTTGGTAGTGGCGGCGGTAGGGCTAGGTGCTGTGACTTAGTGGTGCCTTTGAAAATATTCTATCCAGCATTTGGTTGTTTAGTCCAGTGGGTTGTCCAGGCAGCGAAATCACCAAACTGTCTGAAACGGAAGTCCCCTGTCATCTCTTGCCACCCTCTGCGCCCTCTTATCGGATCCCTGCGTGCGTCCTTGCCATCTTCTAAGCCATTCTCTGCTCAGCAGCCAGGGTCACCTTCTAAAGGACCCATCCTGTCCCTCCCTGTCGGAGGCTCCTTTGGCTCTTTGGTTCAATCCGTGCTCCTTGCCACCCAGAAGGCTCCGTGGGTCCCGCCTGCTCCCTGGCCTTTGCACCTCCTTAGACACTTGCAGGGCTCTTCCCCCCTCCACTCTGCTTCCCTCTTGGCTTCCCAGGGCTGGACCTTCAGGTCTCAGCTCCAATCTCACCTCCTCAAGGTGCCTTCCTGGACCGACTCTAGTTTGCTTAATTAACTTAATGGACTTGCTCCTCCTTCACCCCTCCCCCCGGGTGGAATCTGAGCCCCATGCAGGCAGGGACCGCGTGGCACCCAGTGGGCCGTGGGTAATAGTCGTTCAGAGGTTGGATGGATGTGTTGGGGAGGCTCAGGGTGGGGGGCTGCTCTGTCCTGCCCCTGATCCCCACCTTCCTGCCTCCCGCAGCCACCTTCTGGGTGAACCCCCAGTTTAAGATCCGACTGGACGAGGTGGATGACCCAGACGATGACTATGGGGGCCGTGAGTCAGGCTGCAGCTTCGTGCTGGCCCTCATGCAGAAGCACCGCCGCCGCGAGCGCCGCTTCGGCCGGGACATGGAGACCATTGGCTTCGCAGTCTACGAGGTGAGCCCCAGTAGCCCAGGGACCCTCCAGGAATCTGGCTTCCCGCAATCCCTCCCCCACCCTGAGCTTTCACCAGGGGGCGCCAGAGCTCGCCACCACCCCACCCGCAGACCCATCCCTCGTCCCTGCTTAAAGACACCTGCTCAGGGTCTCTGCCAGCTCTGGTGTGGGCAGACACCTAAGAGTCCTCTCCTGCAGCACGGTGGAAGGAGAGGAAGGCATTTGGCTAGGAAAAGAGGATTCTGGGATTTGAACCCCCACTCAGAGGCTAGGCGGCTGCCCTCCGGGAGAGGGAACTGGCTGAGCCCAACACCTGGGAGGCAGCTTCTGGGGGCCAGACTCTGGCTCAGCTTCAGAAAAGAGTGGGCAAGTGGGCTGCCCTGGAGGAGGAGTGAGCTCCCTGCCCTGTAAGCCGAGGCATGTAAGCCGAGGCCCGCCAGGTTGGGCTGGTGGCTCTGTAGTTGTGACTCCTGACTTGCCCTGAGCCTGCCCAACCATGCAGTGTGCTTCCAAGACAGGGGAGCCCCCAGCCCCCAGCTACACACTGTCAGCTCTGTCTGGGGTTTCCTTTCTGGGGCCCTGGGGACCCTCTCTGGTGTGAGGACAGGATCTGTCTCTTAAAACTTGGGACCCCTGACCCATGACCCATCCCCTGCCCCAGCACCGTGGGACAAGCACACATTTCTAATTTCCTCCTCCTCTCTTGCAGATTCCTCCACAGGTAAGTGTGGTACCCAGCTCACCTGGATTTACACATCCCTGAGTGCACACTGCTTGATGGTGCCACACTCATAGCCCAGAGGGGCACAGGACCGAGGCAGATGCCCACATGCAGAGCTCCCAGAATACCCTCTGCCCCTGACTGTGCA
>PVIY010060523.1:0-11600 GCA_004026745.1 Myrmecophaga tridactyla
TAACAACATGAATGGACCTTAAGGACATTATGCTGAGTGTGATTAGCCAGAAACAAAAGGACAAATACTGTATGGTCTCACTGATGTGAACTGACATTAGTGAATAAACTTGGAATATTTCATTGGTAACAGAGACCATCAGGAGGGAGAAATAGGGTAAGTAAGATATTGGATAATTGGAGCTGAAGGGATACAGATTGTGCAACAGGACTGAATATAAAAACTCAGAAATGGACAGCACAATATTACCTAACTGTAATACAATTATGTTAAAACACTGAATGAAACTGCATATGAGAATGATAGAGGGAGGAGGGCTGGGGCATAAATGAAATCACAAAAAAAGACGATAAAGATTGAGATGGTGTAATCTAGGAATGCCTAGAGTGTTTAATGATAGTGACTAAATGTACAAATTTAAAAATGTTTTTGCAAGAGGAAGAACAAAAGAATGTCATTACTGCAGTGTGCTGAAAATAGATGGTAATTAATATTTTAAAATTTCAACTAATGTGTGAGACTAAAGCAAAAAATGTTTATTTGGTACAAATCTATACTTTGACTAGTGCACCTCCTAATATAACTTATGTAGATAGTTGATTGAACACCTTAAGTACATGGAACTTTGTATAGGACATGAGATTTTGTTGGTTTGTCCAGGTGATGCCCTGGTGAATCCCAGAGGGATTTGATCAGGGAGTGGAAAAGTATTTGCAAAGTCCTCTTCGGGGAATAGTGAGAACGGGGGAAAACTCAACTTCCCCAAGTTGAATTCTTGATATTCTCACAAGCAGTGTGGACAACCAAAGCTATCGGCTGAGCCCCCAGTCTTGGGGTTTGTTCATATGAAACTTAACCCCACAGGGGATAGGTCAAGCCTACTTAAAATGAAGCCGAAGAGTCACCCCCAAGAGAACCTCTTTTGTTGCTCAGATGTGGCCTCTCTCTCCAGCCAACACAGCAAGCAGACTCACCACCCTCTCCCTGTCTACGTGGTACATGACTCCGAGGGGTGTGGATCTTCCTGGCAGCATGGGACAGAAATCCCAGAATGAGCTGAGATTCAGCATCAAGGGATTGAGAAAAACTCTAGAATTAGCTGAGACCCAGCATCAAGGGATTGAGAAAACCTCCTAGACCAAAAGGGGGAAGAGTGAAATGAGACAAAGTGTCAATGGCTGAGAGATTCCAAACAGAGTTGAGAGGTTATCCTGGAGGTTATTCTTATGCATTAAGTAGATATCACCTTGTTATCCAAGATGTAATGGAGAGGCTACAGGGAACTGCCTGAAAATGTAGAGCTGTGTTTCAGTAGCCATGTTTCTTGATGATGATTGAATAATGATATAGCTTTCACAATGTGACTGTATGATTGTGAAAACCTTGTGTCTGATGCTCCTTTTATCTACCTTGTCAACAGATGAGAGGAACATATGGAATAAAAATAAATAATAGGGGGAACAAATGTTAAAATAGATTTAGTTCGAAATGCTAGTGATCAATGAAAGGGATCAGTAAGGGGGATGGCCTGTAAAATTTTTTTTTTCTGTTTGTTACATTTTTCTGTTGTCTTTTTATTTCTTTTACTGAATTGATGGTAATGTTCTGGGAAATGATCATGATGAATATGCAACTGTGTGATGATATTGTGAATTGCTGAGTGTATGTGTTGGGAATGTTTGTGTTTCTTGTAATTTTTTTTAATTAAAAAAATTCATTTTTCAAGCAAACAGCACTGTTCTTTTATATATAATAAACTCAGCCTATCTTAAGCTCAAAAAATAAATAAGTGGTGCTGCATTTTGTCAAATGTCTTTCCTGAGTCAGTTGAGAAGATGATATTAATTGGTTGGTATTAATTCTTGAATGTTTGTTAAAATTCGCCAGTGAAGCCATCTGGTCCAGGGCTTTTCTTTTTTAGGAGGTTTTTGATGACTGAATTTTACTTATTACCTGCCTGTTGTGATTTTCCATTTCCAATTGAGTCAGTTTAGATAGTTTGTGTGTTTCTCAGAATTAGTCCATTTTATCTAGGTTATCCAATGTGTTGGCATACAGTGGTCATAGTATTCTCTTATTATCCTTTTTATTTCTGTGGTGCCAGTAGTAATGTTCCCTCTTTCATTTCTAATTTTAATTATTGCTATTCTCTTTTTCTTTTTCAGTCTTACTAAAGGGTTGTCAATTTTATTGATCTTTTCAAAGAAACAACTTTTTGTTTATTGATTCTCTCTGTTGTTTTTAATTGTATTTCATTTGTCTCCATTATAATTGTTATTTCCTTCTTTCTGCTTATTTTGGGTTTATTTGCTCTCCTTTTTCTACATCCTTCAGTTTTTAGGTTAGGTCACTAATTTGAGCTCTCTCTACTTTTTTAACGTAAGCATTTAGAGCTATACATTTCCATCTCAGCGCCGCCTTTGGTGCATCCTATAGTTCTGGTATGTTGTGCTTTCATTTTCATTTGCTTCAAGCTATTTCCTAATTTCCCTTAAGACTTCTTCTTTGACCCATTGATTGTTTAAGAGTGTGTTGTTTAATCTCCACATATTTGTGAAGTTTTCAGTTCTTCCTCTGTTGTTTATTTCTAGTTTCATTCCATTCTAGTTGGAAAAGATCTATTATATGACTTCAATGTTTTTGAATTTGAGTCTTGTTTTGTGATATAAGATATGGTCTATCCCAGAGAGTGATCCATGTGCACTTGAGAAGAATGTGTATTTTGTTGTTGAGTGTAGTATTCTATATGTCTGTTAGGTTTAGTTGGTTTACAGTATAATAATTTCTTTATTGATCTTCTGTCTAGATGTTCTACCCATTGTTTAAAAGTGGTTTATTGAACTTTCCTGTTATTAAAATAGAACCATCTTATTTTTCTCCCTTCAAATCTAGCAGTATTTACTATATGTATTTTGAGACTCTGTCATTAGGTACATATATATATATATATATATATATATATATATATATATATATATATATAGTTATTTATTTATTTATAATTGTGTCTTCTTGTTGAATTGGCCCCTTATCAGTATATAGTGACCTTTGTCCCTTGTGACTTTTTTTTTTTTTTTTTAACATGGCAGGCACCAGGAAACAAACCCAGGTCTCTGGTATGGCAGGCGAGAATTCTGCCGCTGAGCCACTGTCACACTGCTGTAATAGTTTTTGACTTAATGTCAATTTTATCTGACATTTGTGTGGATACCCCAACTCTTCTTTGGTTACTATTTGCTTAATATATTTTTTTCCATCCTTTCACTTACAACTCACTTTTGTTTTTTAATTGAAGGTATCTTGTAAGCAGTAAATAGTTGTGATATGCTTGCTTATCTTTTTTACCTATCTCTGACCTTTTTGAAGAGTTTAATTCATTTATATTTGAAGTAGCTACTGATAATGTAGGAGTTTCTTCTGCCATTTTATTTGTTCTTTGTAAGTCTTATGCCTTTTTTTGTCCCTCAGTTCTTCTATCAATGCCTACTTTCATATTTATTTGTGTGGTTTTTTTTTTTTGGAGTCTACCATTTTGAGTTCCTTCTCATTTCTTTCTGTAGATATTCTTTGTATATTTTCTTTGTGGTTACCATACATGGAACTAAAATAGAACATCCTAATGTTTAATTTATAATAATCGTGTTTGATTTGATATCAACTTCAAAAGCATTCACGTAAACTGTTCCTCTACCCTCCTGTGCCCCCAACTTTTTGCTGTTATTTGTTTTAAATTGTTTCTTTATATGTTGTATGTCTGAGACTGTATTTATCTTTACATTTGCATAAAACCAGCAAAAAGCAAAAAGTGGAGTTACATACCAAAAAGTACAATGCAGTAGCACTGGCGTTTATAATTACGCATGTGGTTACCTTTATCAGAGGTCTTTGGTTCGTACGCCACTTTGATCCACCGTTTGGTGTCTTTTCCTTTCAGTCTGAAGAACTCTCTTTAGCATTGTCTGTAGAGCATGTTTAGTGATGACAAAATCCCTCCACTTTTGTTTTATCTGGGAATGTCTTAATCTCTCACTCTTTTTTGAGAGTCACAATGAATATAAAATTCTTGATTGACAGTTGTTATCTCTCAGCACTTTAAATAATTTGTTCCCTGACTCCTTGCTTCCATATCTTCTGGTGATAAATCATCATCTAATCTTATTGGGACTCCATTGTATATGAAATGTTGCTTCTCTCTTGTGGCTTTCAGAACTCTCTCCTTGTCCTTGACATTTGACAGTTTGACTCCTATGTGTCTAGGTCTGGTTCCTTTTGAGTTACTCCTGTTTGACATCTGTTAGACCCTTGAATGTGCATATCCAGTCTCTCCTTAAACTGGGTTTTTTTGTTTGTTTGTTTTGCTTTTTGCCATTATTTCTTTGAATATTCTTTCTGTCCCTTTCTCTCTTTCTTCATCTTGAACTCCCTTAATGCTTGATGATGTCCCACAGGACTCTTAGGCCCTGTTTGCTTTTTAAAATTGTTTTCTTTCTGTTCCTCAGTCTAAATGATTTCATGTGTTTTGTCTTTGAATTCACTGATTCTTTCTTCTGCCAGTTCCAGTGTGCTTTTGAAACCCAATGGAAATTTTTTATTTCTGTTTTTGTAGTCTTCAATGTTAGTATTTCTGTTTGGTTCCTTTTTAAAATTTTCTCTCACTTTGAGATTCTCATGTTGTTCATCCATTGTTTTCCTGATATCCTTTAGTTCTTTCTTTGTTTTTCTTTATCTCCTTAAACATACTGAAGATCTTTTTTTTTTTTTTTTAAGTATTTATCTGATATGTCTAAAGTCTGGTGTTTTTCATTGATGGTTTCCAGATTTTTATGTTATTCCCTTGGATAAACCATCATTCCTATTTCTTTGTTTCTCTTGAATCTTTTGTTGCACACGGTACACTTTAATATTTTAGCATTAACTCTGGGATTTAGTCCCTGAGCTATCTGTTCCCTAAGTTTGTGTCTAGCTAGAGATACAGCTTTCCTGAGTGCCTGGAGCTAACAGACAAAGCAATCCAAAAAAATAGGAAATTTTGGCTTGTGATTATTCAGGGCCTTAGGAATTTCCACATTTATAGTAATTTGAATACCTCCTCTGTTCCCTATGATAAAGAATTTCACCCCCTCCCAGGTGCTCTATTATATTACTTAAGCAGGTAATCCTTTGCCCCAGGCCACTTTGACTTAATTGTTTTTTGTGCTGCTTTAGCAACTTCTGTCTGCGGGCATGTTCTGGGAACTTAATCCAGAGTTAAGTTTCCTGGTTCAGTCTTTCAGGCTGCCACCCAGTACATTGATATAAACGTATAGGCACCACAGTAGGCATATAGGGGTTACTCTGTTCCTTCCATGTGGTTCCATACCACATTGGGGAGGGGATGGGAAAGGAGAAGGGCCAACAAGGATTCCATGGACTTTTACCATTTTTTCAAGCTGCATTTTCTTGATTTGGCACTCTCCCAGTTACTGTACCACTTCAGCTGTTTTCTAGACTTCTGAAGAAGATAGAACAACTAGTTTTTGCTAGTTGTTCAAAGATTCTGTTAGGGAACAGTACCCTAGAGAATCTTACACCACCATCTTGGTCAGTTCCCTTATATGTTTTTTTTTCCAATTCTTGAACGAAAAAAGAAGGGAACGGCAGCCCAGTATAGTAGAAAATACAGGGGATTTTACAGTGACACATTTGTTATTTAGGAGCATGAACTCTGGAGCCAGACCGCATGGGTACAGATCCCAGTTACCACTTACTAGGTGGGCATAACTAACCTCTCTCTGCTTCAGTTGCCTTATCTATAAAATGGGGTCATAATAACACTTCCTATTAATATTGTTATGAGGATTAAATAAATTAATTTATATAAAAGGCTTAGAACAGTTTTGGCACAAAGTAAATGCTATGTATCTTAACTGTTACTTTAGCAAGCATATATAAATTGAAATCCCAGTCCCATCAATGACTACTTGTATGACCTTGATCCAGGGTATCAGTATATCTGAGCCTATGCATTTGCCTCTAAATTGAGACCATTTAGGTCTTATCTTACTGGGTTGTTGGGAGATAAAGGCTAACATTGTAGCAAACACATAATAAATACTCAGATGTTATTTCCTGTTCCAGTTTGAATCTGTTCTGTACCTCAGGAAAAAACATGTCCTTTAATCCTCATTCAGTATTGCTGGGTGGTATCTTTTTCATTGTTTCCATGGAGATGCAACCCACCCAATTGTGGGTGGTAACTTTTCATTAAATGGTTTCCATGGAGATGCATCTCTCACCATTCAAAGTGGGGTTGCTTATGGCGTCTTTGAAGAACAGACCACTTTGGAGAAAACTTTAGAGCCACCAGCCACCAGAACCAACAGAGTCCATACAGCCAAAGACCTTTGGAGATGAAGGAAAATGCCCCCCAGGGGAGCTTCGTGAAACAAAAAGCATTGAAGAGAAAACTAGCAAATCAGACCATGTGCCTTTCCAGCTGAGACAGAAACCCTGAATGTCATTGGCCTTCTTGAACCAAGGTATCTCTCCCTGGATGCCTTAGATTGGACATTTCTATAGCTTTGCTTTAATTTGGACATTCTCATAGCCTTAGAACTGTAAACTTGCAACTTAATAAATTCCCCTTTTTAAAAGCCGTTCAGTTTCTGGTATATCGCATTCTGGCAGCTTGCAAACTAGAATACTTCCTGTCCAGTTTTGCAACTTTCCTGTTTCAGTCTCCCAAGAGTCTAGATATAATGTGTAAAAGCATTTTGTAGTTTATAAATTACTCTGTATACATGGGGTGGTATTTTATTTTTACTGTTTCCTATTCTTTCTCTGACTGGGGAATCATACATGCTAAGGTGTTAATTAATAATTAAGCTGCTCACTGATAGATTTAAGTGAAATAGTTATTTATTCCCTTCATTTTTGAATGCCGTAAGTACTATATATTCAATGTAGAAAATTTAGAAATATAAATAAGCAAAAAATAAATAGATAAAAATCACCCATAATCCCACCATCCAAAGATATCTGAATTTTTTTTTTAAAGGAGTGCTTAGAGAAGGTACTATTAATAGGTATTACTATTTTATTAGTTCTGCAGGGTGATAAAATGTGATCCCTGACTCACAGTATATGCAGACTAAATATGGAAAACTTTGAAAACATTAGAAGAAATTATAGGGAAACATTTGCTAACTTCTGAGCAGGAGCCTTTATAACTAAGACAGAAAAATCAGGAAGTCAAGGTTAGTTGACTACATCTTTGTTTTTTCAATGATGGCAAAAGACATCATAAAGTCATGTGGGCCGAGAGAAAATATATTCAATGTATTTGACAAAGGTTAATATTTCTAATATTAAAATGAATACATATAGGGCAGGCCACAGTACTCAGCAGGCAGAGTTCTCACCAGCATGCTGGAGACCTGGGTCCAATTCCCAGTGCCTGCCCATGCAAAAAAAAAAAAAAAAAAGAATACATATAAATCGATAAGAGGGCGGCTGCCGTGGCTCAGCAGGCAGAGCTCCGACCTGCCGTGCTGGAGGTCTGGAGTTCGATCCCTGGTGCCTCCTGGCCATATGCAAATTAAAATAATAATAATAATAATAATAAAATAAAAGAACACATATATTAAAAAAAAAATAAGAAAAAGACAACCCAATAGAAGATTGGCAAAAGAGACGTACAGGTAGCACACAGAAGAGAAAGTTTAAATGACTGATAAACCTTTTAAAATATGTTTCACTAGCATGTCGAGAAATGAAGATTAAAAGAAGATATTTATTGAAGTTTAAAGTGCGCACATCCTTTGTCTTCCACTTCTTGGAATCCATACTGTAAAAATAACATGGTTATAGCAAGAAATATATGTGAGAATATTTACTGCAAATTGTTAGTGTTAGCAGAAGAAAAGGATACAACTTAAATTCCATCTGAAGAAGAATGAATGATTGACTGGATTCTAGTAATCCATACTGTAAAATATTATGTAGCTAATAAAACCCATGAGACAGATATACATAGCTTGGTAGACAGAGAGACTGACTGACTCAGATATACTGAGTGGGGGGGGAGGGCATTTAATAAAAAAGGCAAAAACCCTTCCTCTGTTTATATATATATGTTTATGAGAACATGCAAAGGTATTCAAGGGTCCACTAAACCTTCAGCAAGGTTACTCCTCTTATTTATATGCCTCTGTTATTACCATAGCGTAGGTTACTTTTGTTGCTTAAAAAGTTTACATATATATACACATACACACACACATACATACACGCATTTTTTTTTTCCTTTTTAAATACTATATAAACCAGTGGTGTAGTGGAAAGAATCTGGCACTAAAGAGATAAGACATTTTGCTTATTTTGACTTCTCCCAGTTTTGTCACTCACTGTAGTAACTTGCTGTGTGAACTTGAGTAGGGTCTTTAACCTTTCTGGCACCAGGTCTTCATGGGCATATAAGGAAGTTAAATTCAATCACTAAGGTTCTTTCCAATATAGAAGAGAGGGCTTTTTTTGCCGAGTTTTAGGTGTCCCACAGGTACTTGATATCACTAACTGCTTTGTTAATTTGAACTAAAGCTATTGAAAATGTTTATAAACCAGCAAACCCAAAAGATTCTTCAAAGGTACAGTTCTCTGAGGAGACAGCAGCAAAATTTATTGCTTTCTCAGAGGACTGGATTGTTGTCCTAATCTTGAGAGATTAGAGTATGACTTCATGTCCCCTCAGTAGTTTTGAAATTGTTTTTCAGAAGTTCTAGAAGGGAGATTCTGAAGCTTTCTTGGATTAGTCTTAATTCAGTATCACCTTGTCAGTGGCTTAGGAGTTAGATTGTTCCTACTATGATGTCCTCCACCCATCTCTATTCATAGATGTTGCTAAATCAGCTACCAGAATAATAACTCTTCTGTATACAGCATAAGGAAATTAAATATTGACTTCAACAGCTGAGTACAAATAGCATGCCAGGTAAACTTTGGGGGTTTTGTTTTTAGTTATTAACTTTACCCGCTGTTCTTTTCCAGAAGATATAATGGAAATAGCTATTCCCTGTTCTGAGCCAAAGATCAAATGCAAATATAGCCCTTTGAACTCTGTTATTTGCACTTCTGCCATCTATCTGCCCTAGTTCTGTCACAACACACACACCACCCCCTCAAAAAAGTAACGACCATGGCACTGCCAGGATGGCTCAATTTTACTTTATTTATTTTTTATTTATTTTATTACTTTTTCACACTGTTCTTGTCAGATTTTTTTGGACACACTTTCCTCATCATAAAGAAAAAAGTCTAACTTATTAAGTACTCCTCACTGGCAATGAAGAAAGAGGATTCCTTCAAAATCATCTGGCTGACTCTTTCACTAGCTCTTAATTTTATACTTTAGTCAGATTGTTAGTGGTCCCCAACATGGGGTCCAAAGATTTTAAACCTTAGAAATTATCAAAGATAGTAAAATTTAACCAGTTTCTGAGAGGAACACTTTCTATGCACAAAAGTAATGAAAGAGGCCTTATCCCAATCAAGAAGGTGGAGTGAGAATTTTCAAGGCTCTGTCCCCACCTACAGAAGCTTGGAAGAATGGGTAAAAACATGTTTCTTGAAGCTCCAAACAACAGTTAAAAGATTACAGTAACAGGGTGAGCCACCAATTCAAGAAAAATGCCACTTAAAATCAGTGGGATCTCATGGTACCCTGGCTATCCCACCTCTACACACTACCCCACACTACTGCCTTTTCTGTCACCACTCACGTGAATTTCTGATTCTGGATCCAGAAGGACCATAATAACAATTCTGCAGATACTAGGA
Source organism: Myrmecophaga tridactyla (assembly GCA_004026745.1). Classification (NCBI taxonomy): domain Eukaryota; kingdom Metazoa; phylum Chordata; class Mammalia; order Pilosa; family Myrmecophagidae; genus Myrmecophaga; species Myrmecophaga tridactyla. The sequence continues at coordinate 9,814 of PVIY010060523.1, forward strand.
GTATGTATGTCTGGCCCAATCTGTCTAGTGGTGGCTTGAGTGACTTGCTGTCCCAGAACTTGCCCTGCATGTAAAAAAGGCAGTTCACAGTGCTCTCTTACAGAATGCTGTGGGAGAGCAGAGAAGTCGTGTTGCCTGAGGCAAGGGATTGCCAGCTGTAGGACATACAGTTCAGTGCCCAGGACTATAAGGAAACTGTTTCCTAGGAAAGAGGGAGTATTTGAATCCTTGTAAATGGGGGACTTCCTAGGGCCACATGCATATGTCCAAGAGAGGAGACATATGCAGATAGGACCCCTACACTTTGGCTTGGAGCTATTCTCCAAACACATTGTATAGATAAGCTCCAAAGGAGAACACTCCCACAAGGTCATCTACAAAAACTGGAAGGTTGTTTTCTTTTTTGTTCTCCTTTTTTTTTTTTTTCCTATTCGCTCCTGGCATTCAAGGAAAGCTTGAGTTTGATCATAACAGTAGCTGGATATAAGCTTAAGGAGCAGATGTCTTAGAGTCTAAATTTCAGCAATAACACATTAAAATATCAAAATGTCCAGGTTTCCATTACCAGGTATCTACTCACAGGACATCAGGGCAAGGAGACAAACAGACATTTGCACACCAGTTTTTAAAGCAGCATTATTTACAATTACCAAGAGATGGAAACAGCCAAAATGTCCATCAACAGACAAGTGGCTAAATAAACTGTGGTGTATACATACGATGGAATATTATGCAGCCGTAAGACAGAATAAAGTTATGAAATTGTAACAACATGGATGGATCTTAAGGACATTATGCTGAGTGACATTAGCAAGAAACAAAAGGACAAATATGGTATGGTCTCACTGATATAAACTGACATTAGTGAATAAACTTGGACTATTTCGTTGGTAACAGAGACCATCAGGAGGTAGAAATAGGGTAAGATATTGGGTATTTGGAGCTGAAGGGATACAGATTGTGCAACAGGACTGAATGTAAAAACTCAGAAATGGACAGCACAATTTTATCTAATTGTAATACAATTGTTGAAACACTGAATGAATGTGAGAATGACAGAGGGACGATGGCTGGGAACCCAAATGAAATCAGAAAGAAAGACGATAAAGACTGAGATGGTATAATCTAGGAATGCCTAGAGTGTGTGATGATAGTGACTAAATGTACAAATTTAAGGTGGTAATTAATATTTTAAAACTTTAACTTATATGTGAGACTAAAGCAAAAAATTATTTGGTACAAAATTTATATTTTGACTAGTGCATTTCCTAATATAACTTATGTAGACAGCTTAATTGAACACCATAAATACATGGAACCTTGAGTAGGACATGAGATTTTGTTGGTTTGTCCAGAGTGATGCCCCGATGAATCCCAGAGTGATTTGAACAGTGAATAAAAAAGTATTTGCAAAGTTCCCTTTGGGGAATGGTGAGAAAGGGAGAAAATTCAACTTCCCTAAGTTGAATTCTTTTTTTTTTTTAACTTTTTTTATTAATTAAAAAAAAATTAACAAAAAAAATTAAGATATCATTCCATTCTACATATACAATCAGTAATTCTTAATATTATCACATAGTTGCATATTCATCATTTCTTAGAACATTTGCATCGATTTAGAAAAAGAAATAATAAGACAGCAGAAAAAGAAAACGATAATAGAGAAAAAAAAGATTATACATACCATACCCCTTACCCCTCACTTTCATTTACCACTACCATTTCAAACTGAATTTATTTTAACATTTGTTCCCCCTGTTATTTATTTTTATTCCATATGTTCTACT